>WHYT01017767.1:761465-865623 GCA_009806455.1 Tetrax tetrax
GACCCTATGAATGATAAAAATCCAAAATGTAATTAAGAAATCCTTATTTTTAGGTTACCTTTTTTTTTTTTTATCCTCTTGTTTAGATATCTGGCTCACATCTGTAATTAGAGGCTGCCATGAAAATTTCCCCCGTCAAACCAGGATCCTTCCTTCTCTTGCCCCCTGTTCAGCCTCCAGACTCCCTTGTGGGAATGAAAGTGCAAGAATTGGGGTGCTTGAAGGAGTCATGAGAAGGAATGAGGCAATTACTTTAAACGTATATTTGTCCTCTAGAGTACATGCCACTCCTGCCCAAAGGGGTCTGTTCGCTGACACTGATATAGATGTGGACTTATTTCCTAATTTCTTCTTCATGACACATTTAAGGTTAAGGTCTGCTGTAAAAGAAAATGGTTTTATGTTGTATTTTAAATTGAATGTTTAAGACATCAAAACAAAACAAACACATAGATGACTAGCTTTTTAAAAGATCCAAACCACCGTGACCCTCAGAGAAAATCTGCACCAGCAGCTTTACGTCTCCATTTGACCAGTAATTCAGAGGCAGGGAATTTGGGGGCTCTGTGCCTGGTAACTTTCTCAGAGAGGACATTTTAGGTGTCACTTCAGCAAAGTAGTTCCCGCTTATTCTGCTGCTGCTAGGCAGTGTTGGGAAGGATTACTATCAGTCTTTTTTGTTTGAAGCAGTTCCAATCATTAAGGAATACATTTTTTACAATGAATGTGGTGAAACACTGAACAGGTTGCCCAGAGAGGTGGTGGATGCCCCATTCCTGGAAATGTTCAATGTCAGGTTGGATGGGGCTCTGAGCAACCTGATCCAGTTGAAAATGTCCCTGCTCCTTGCAGAGAGATTGGACTCGATGATCTTTAAAGGTCCCTTCCAACACTAACTATTCCATGATTCTATCATTAAAAGAAACAAATCTTAGGATTCACAAAACAGAGTGAACCTCTGGTCTGGTGCTCAAAACAGCCTCCTTAGAGAAAAAAAAATCTACACTCCAATTCACTCTACTGCTGATTCAGACAAGGATTTGAGCCTAGATCCTCTAATATCCTATCCTCACTGCTAGGGTAGAGAATTGGTGGATTATTTCAAGTCCTGAAACAGAGCAGTACAAGGAAATTATCCTCTTTGAAATAGGCTTCCTAGTAGTAGGAGCACGATTTCAGACAAATTTCAGGGTTCCATTGTCTGGAGAAGGTCATATCACGCTACATGGATGTCTTAGCAACAGGATTTTTAAATAAGAAGCATAAGCACTGGTTTAATTTTTCTTTTATTGCCTTTGAATGAAACTATTAGCATTTTTTTTTCTGAATTTACTAGTAATTCGGAAAAACTGTGATAGAGCATTTGAATGAATAAATGATTTATTGAAAAAGCATAGCTTCACTGAGAACTGCTGATTCCACATGTAACTTTCATCACCCCAGCCCCTAATTAGGAACAGCTTTTGTTTGTGGAAGATGTGATTCCAGTTTCTTCACTAATTTTCCAAAAGGGAAGCTTTGGAAAAGATATTTCCAGATATGCTCTGTCTACACAACAGCATCAGCCTGAGTCTGTGCACGTGCACAGGAGGAGGTGTGAACGCGGTGAGCAGTGGGGCATGCTGTTCTGCTGCGGTATGTGTGCAGCAGTCAGGCTGGCGCTTCCCCTAGAGAAACCCGGATACAGCTGAACTGCCAGGAATCAGATGGCATCAGAACAGCCTTTAGCACAGCACGCATAAACGTGCTTGAGCTAAAAAACTCAGAAGAAGCAGAACTAAATCAAGCTGATAGGCAGATAGGTGAGTCAAATGCATATGCTACAGAAACTAAGACAAAAATTGAAAGAACAGCTCCTGAGAATCATTACACGGACAATGTGGTGCCCCATAGAGCTACCCGTTATGTTTAAATGGGTAAGCAATTCTGGGGAAAAAATGCAATTATGGAGGAGACTTTCAGTCAAGAGGAGGATGTTTACTTGCTAACTCCAACAATACCAAAGATTCTCTGCCACACATGGCAGAAGCAGGATATTAGCTGTTAACAATCAACAAAGTGTTACAGTAATCTAATTCCAGATAGATAATGAAATTATCTGCAATATAATATCAGCAAATATTCTTTCCAGACTGGTAAAATGACAGCAAGTCTTTGTGGCAAATATTGGAAGCCCTGTGTGTGCAGCAAGGGTGAATCAAATTCCCTTCAGTGACAAAGGATAAATGTCAGAGTCAGTAATTATAAATATGCAAATTGCCTTTCTAGTTGTCTTCCGTTTTTTTACCTCTTAATGTTTGTGTTTCCTTCATACAAGCGTCATACAAGCTGCTGTGGTCACTGGCATCTCTGCAGATGGTTGTTGTGGTGGTGGTTTTCATTAAAAATTTTGAACAAGAAAGTGGTAGCAAACTGCTTAGAATATTGAGAAAATGCGAGAGAAGAGTAGGGAGCAGAGAGGTTCATGCATATGGCTGAATTTTTAACTATGCTGGCAGCATTTATAAAGGACTTTTATTCCGGCAGAGCCAGCTGCGTTATAAAAGCACACAGCCTTTTCATAGATCCAGCATGCAGCCTCCAATCAAGCTGACAGACGTGTCAGAAACATCTAGGTCCTTCTTCGTTCTTGAGCTTCTCACTTGGCTTTCATGCTTTTCTTTACAGAGCAATTGTCTGAATCGTGGGCTGAGGAGATAGCACATTTGCGTTAACTACCATAATTTCAAAATTAAGTCATATGTAATACGCATTGCTGGCAAAGCACTACCCGTTTGTGGTTTGGTTAGTGATTGTGGTTTGGTTAGTGATTGATCACAACTGCAGTGTTCTTAAGGCAACCTGCTTTGTACTCAACTTCTCATACTTCTTGTAAACATTTTTGTTTCTGTACATGATATTCCATTCAACATCGTTTGCAATGTGTTTTGATTAATTAAGTAAAACAAATGTTGGCTTTATGAAGGCGGCTGTGGGTTCAGACAGGACAGCTGAGAGGTCTGTTCCTCCCTCCTTGCAGTGGAAGATGCTCCAATTTTTTCCAAACAGGAAGTATCAGTGGGGAGTCTTAGACCAATCTTGAATTAGGAAGAATTAGCATCAGACTTTCAAGTACAGTGATGCTTTTTATATTGTTTTAGGGACCCTCTTCACAGGGAAAAGGACATTGTGTTTTACATTTTCATTTATAATTTTCTGGCATAACAAATGGATTGGATGAGATGTGGCTGAAAGCTGACATTGTTTAGTTCCACACAATAATGCAATTTAGGCCTGCTTTTGAAATCTGAGGGGACATTTCACTAACTTTCCCAGAATATTCAAAGACATCAAGACTGTTGCAAATAAAGATACACATTCAGTAAAGCTGCCCAACCCTCAAACAGAGTAGATTTATCTTCTGATGGTCACTGCAGTAACATAACTATTTTTCATTCTGCTTCATACCACTTGTTCTGGGAGAGGGAATCAAGATGGGACAAATTAGACTAAATGAGAATACTTAGGATTTTCCCTTTGTTAAACAGTTCCCAGATGTGGAGTCAGGAGGTTGCGTGAAAGGTATGGAACACAGAGCACTTGGCAGCAGCAGCTCTTCAGCCTAATAAAAGTTTTTTCAAGCATGTATCGTGAATTTTTGTCTTCACTCAGGTTAACTGGGATTTGGAAGGGGAAAGTCTTGAGCATCAACCTGCATATGTCCAAAGTTTGTTCCATAAGACAGTGCTAATCTTTGGAGAACTAATTTACAAGGCTTTGCACCCTACAGTGGATTGGAAAAATCCATTAATATCAGACCAGCTGGTAGATAATAACTGGTAAAAGTTATTTCATCAGATTATGTGCTGCTGATTTCATCACATAATGCACCTATCAAGGAAGTTGAGTACCTTGATATTCCCGTGTCCCTGTATGATTCTACACATCACCCTTTCTCATATAGAAACTTGACTTCTCTTTGGCAAAGAGTTAGACTTTTCCTTTTTAATATCTGTATAGTGTCTAAAAGGGTCATAATTTTTGGCTGGAACTTCAAGAATCTTTGCTATATGATCAGTTAGAACTGTAAATAATGTTAATAATATGCAATATGCTTGTGAATATTGACTGTGGAGTATCTATATTTGTTCTTGTTTAAAGTAGAAATTAATTTCCAACTACAAGCACATAATCATATAATTTAATTAGTAGCATTGTCACATAATTTTTTTTTCAAAAAAAATAAATTACTATGCTATTACTGAGTAATGAACATAGGTTAACATGCATACATACTGTACAGACTTTTTAAATCTATATTTTTTTCATATACGGTGAAGACAGAGGTGCAGAAAAGATTTTGCTAGAAGGGCAGGAGTTTCTCAGCAATCACATGAAAAGAACCACAAAAAATACCTGGTTTTGTGATAGGATTCTTGAAGGGGTTATTTCTATACTGTGTTTCAGTGTGAGTAATTTCCACAAGTTCATTGGAGCAGAATAAGGCCTGATTTTCAGGCAAAAAGAGATTGAATATAAGAAATTGCAGTTCTTAACTCTTTTAAAAATGTATTTTTAAGAAAATACTTCATCTTCAAAGAAAAAAAAAATTATACCACATGCATAGTCTTTAAATGCTTGTTACTTAGGCCAGTTTTAAAATGTTAGAAATAGGTGCAAGCCATCAAAGAACAACTAATTGTTTCTATCTACAAATATAAGAGGACTACAATAATATGATGGATAGTCTGTTGTGCTGACTATCAGAAATAATAATGTCATACTGTCACAATGAATAGTTTATTCTAATATTCAAATTGCATATTGAAATCTCATAGTATCTTATAAAAATAGAAGAAAATAAAATCAACCAATTTTCATAAAAATATGCACACTGATAGCTCTTGTTAGTGAATTGTGAATGAGCTATATTCTAAATACCTGGACTTCTCTAAAATCCAGTATTATTATGTGCATATATATGGGCCAGCAGATAGCTAAATACTGCTCTGAGCTGACTGTATTTGCTTGTAATGACATAATTCCTATGCAGATATTTGTCTAGTTCAGTAAATAATTGGGGGGGAAAGGTGAGGATGTATCCCTTAATTTCTTATTTTTCTATTTATGACCCTTATATTAACTAGCCATTCCAATTTTTATGATCTATCTAGTTTGCGAAATATATAATCATTACTGTTCTTGGTTTTCTCTCTATGGAAACTAAAATGAGCCAAATATTTAATGACTACCTCAAAGCTACAGAAAGAAATGTTGTCAAAATGAGAAATGGAATACTGAATAATGAATCAGCAGAAAAGTGGCACGTTGGTAGACCAAGATTTCATATAATGAAATTCATATCCATGGATTTGAGTTGGATTAGTATATTCCAATTCTGAAATAATGCACTGAATGAATCCATACAACAATATGTATGCAGTACATTGCTTTGGACCCTAAGCCTCGTATACTTCATGCTTTAAAAGTATCAATCTTCAAAGGATGACAGGAATTCATATTTACATGCTAAGTGGTTATTCACCATTAGTCACTAACTTTAAAAAGACAGTGGGGCACTTCTGTTAACTAGTAGTCATGCAACTCGTTATTTTTCTAGCATATATATTAAGCCAAGTGCACCCAAATTCATTCTGTTAGTTACTATGTAACAAAATAAGGAAATATAATTTGTCTATAGCAATGATGTTAACAGGTTAGACATAATAGCCTTTGACAAGAAAGATAGAGTATGGAAGAATTTAGCTTGGAATATTTGGGATGTTACATGGATATCATCCATATATTTGCATTAGGAATTCTTAGGTGAAGTGTTAATCACAGTTTACATCCACCCAAAATTTCCTCTGGAAGTAGAACAATCTTTTTTGCTGTATAAAAGATGCAAGCAAAGAAAAAAATAAAGTCAAAATAAAGCTGTTACTTCTTGATTTATGAGTTAGAACAAGTTTAATTCCAGCAAAACTTGTATCTTGGGACTCTCACAGCATAAAAGTGACACTGTGATATCTTTATATGATAACAGCTTGAAGTAGTCGGAAACATATCATAATGTCCAATGGGATTGGAGGTTGAATTTCATTTCCATCCAGACGAAGGTAGCGGAGGCGAGGGATGTTGCCATGAAAACCATAGTCTTCTGCCACAGCAATTGAGACTGGGCATATTTGAGTACCATTGACACCTGAAAATGTAGATCAATGTGTTAGGTAATTTCCACAGGAAAGATTAATGAAGATAATGAGAGGAGGTTGGACTAGATGACATTTAAAGGTCCCTTCCAACTCAAGCTATTCTGTGATTCTATAAAATTGATTTAGAAAACAAATTAAACAGTCTTACACTGGTATTTACATGGGAGATACTTGCTCTAATAAGAATTGGAAAATGCTGAATTAACCATTAACTGCTTTTCTGATCAAGCAAAAAAAAAACAAACCATCTTAACATAATATAATATCTAGATCAGTGAATCATATTTATTTTTCTGCAGTTATGGATAAAGGACACTATGTGCATAGCTTTATTGTGGATAGAGGAAATTAATTTAGACTACTAGGTAACTTTTCATTGAGAAATAGCTCTTTGCCCTTAGAGAGAGCAGAACAAGGTTAATGCTGAGGGATGTCGAACATTCTACTGCAATGACAATACATTAATTTTAGCTGATAGTATTCCCCAATGAAGATATCACATTCAAAATGATAACAGTATTGAATCAGAGGAGCTTTTCAAATAGTGCCTGCAACTTTTAACATCTGTACTTTCCTATTCTCTCAACTGTGCTGGTTGGTTTTAATCACAAGAATGTGTTTTGTGCAATGGGATATTTTTTTCCTAATCTGAAAGCCAACAAGTCCTTAAAATTATTTATAAATCACACATAGCTTGTTTCAAATCAGATAAAATTTGAAACTATGGCTTAAATCATTACTCATTTTCACAAGACCTTAGTAGATTGGGCTTTATGTTGTCTCCCCTAAGTTACCTCTGCACTGCCAGTTGGCTAAAATTCTTTTCATATCTTGTCTTCAGTTGTTGAATAGTGAGGCTGCAGCTGTCCTATTTCAACCCCAAAATGGCCTTATTCTAGAAAACACTGAAGTGGTGTTTGTTTATCAAAGATGTCAAATTCCTTTGACCAAATTATAGTATTTAGTGATCCTGACTGTTTGAGGATCTCGTTGGCCCCAGGCCACCTGCAAAAAGTGGTTGAAAGGAGAATGTGTGTGTAACAGATTTTTTTCAAGCATAGTTTTTTAGCAGCCCAGAAATAGGGAAAAAAAAGCTTGTTACCAAAATTTTTCTCCCCTTATATTTAGCAATGATAAATTGTACACGTTTTGATTGCAATCCCCAACACTGGTTAAATGTTATGATGAAAAAAAACCAACATGATTTTCTTTATATTTTCCCAAAATAAAAAAAAAAAATCCACTCTGTTTTGAAAAACTGCCTAGACGTTTGCAACATCTGGGAAATTGACTTTGTCTTTGTCATGGAAACTAGATAAATACATCCAGTTGGCCAGGACCTAAAACTTTTACCATATCCATGATATCAAAATGTCTTTGCCTATGTTGTGAAATCTGATTAATGTTTGTAAAGCATTTGATATTCTTGGAAGAAACAAGCTACAATTTATTTTTATGTGTGAAGCTACGAAGCAGGAAGCTTGAGAGTGAGGTTTCATTATGAAAGCGGTTATTAAAAGTTTTACAATGAATTAACACTATGTAGTAGAAAATACCTGTCTTTTCAGGTCAGCACTGCTGTCCTTAGGAGACAAGACAGCTTCAAGTCTGTTCTAAATCTCTGTGTTCTCTGACCTAGAAACTATCCCACTGCACTAATCTTCACTGGATTGATTATTCCAACCATAAAGCGACACAGCAATTATCTAACTGCAGGCCACCTATGAAGAAGTTATTTCCTGATGATGTGTGGTATGAAGTGGTTTGGTTTTTTATTGTTCTCTTCCCATGAACAGTAAATCCTATCCAGACTACTCGAGGGGTAAAAACCTATCTCTCTCTCCTCTTCTCTTTCAATCCTGTTCATGGCTGAATTTTGCTTAAGTGAGAGGGACAGGACAATCTATCTACACGGGCACAATTTGCCCTACCTAAACTGATCCATGTAGAGGGTGTCATTCTAAGTAAACCATTTAGACCTTGTTTATAAACTCTGGAGAGAGATGAACACTTCCAAAAGGTGATTCACAGCTGCTTAAGATGGGATGATTTTCCCTCTACAATTGTGAATCCCTTTTCATTAAATAAGTAGGTGGTCTGTATTACTCATCCAAACTAAAACCAAAAATCTAGGATAGTTAATTCAAATAATATAAATTCCACCTGCTATCAACAGTATTGTTAAGTGGTGTAATATTTAAAAATTAAACTCTGGAGCTGCTATAGGGGAAAACTGTCTGCTGAAGAACCACAGAATACACTGTTTCTTTTCATAAAATCATAGAATGGTTTCAATTGGAAAGGACCATCATCTAGTTCTACCCCCTCTGCCATGGATAGGGACACCTTCCACTAGACCAGGTCACTCAAAGCCCCATCCAAGCTGACCTTGAACATTTCCAGGGATGGGACATCCACAACTGCTCTGGGCAACCTGCTCCAGTGCCTCACCACCCTCACAGTAAAGAATTTCTTCCTTATGTCTAGCCTCAATCTACCCTTTCACAGTTTAAAGCCATTGCCACTCATTCTATCTCTACTTGCCCTTGTCAAAAGTCCCTCCCCTGATTTCTGGTAGGCCCCATTTAGCTACTGGAAGGCTGCTATGAGGTCACTGCAGAGCCTGCTCTTCCCCAGGCTGAACAACCCCAACTCTCTTAGCCTATCTTCATAAAAGAGATGTTCCATCCCTCTGATCATCTTTGTGACCTTACTCTGGACTCGCTCCAACAGGTCCACATCCTTCTTATGTTGGGGGCTCCACAGCTGGACACAGTACTCCAGCTGGAGTCTCATGAGAGCAGAGTAGATGCAGAGAATCACCTCCCTTGACTTGTTGATCATGCTTCTTTTGATGCAGCCCAGGATGTGGTTTTCCAGTAAAATTAATAATTTAGAAATATTCAGAAAGTAAGTTGATTTATAAGAAAGAATTATTCTGACATATGTGACTGTGAGAGTATTTCTGTTTTATTCTTGTAACTTCTAGCTGCACTCATTGCAATCCAACTCAAATAGTTGGATGCCCTTTCTCCTTTTCACGTAATATTTAACTACAGGAGTCGTGTATCAACCTGGATTTCTGGGCTCTTCCAGCAAAGAAGCCAGTACCAGCTATAGTGCAGGGGTCTGACATTAAGTCAAGATCTGTAACTTCAACCACTTCTTTCCAAATATCCTGTAATGGATTCTGGTAGACTGATATTGCTACCTGACCCAAGGACTTCTACCTTCCTCTGAATGTGGAATAATAATAGTTTAGAGGAGCTATCCCAATCTCCTTGTGTTCCTCTAGGGGAACTTACTCTTCACTCCCTTTTATTGCTCCTTTCATAGTACTGTAATACCACCTGCTTACACTTGCTCACTCGCTACTTCATCGTTTCATGCCTTCTCTTTTTACTTCCTTTCACACTTCATTTTCCATCATTTGACATCTCCCCAGAACTGTATTTCATTAAAGTGTCAGGTTTCCTTTTTCAATATTTATTTGCTTTATATGTAGTTTTTAGGAATTTTTTTAATTAAGAACAATATTGTGCTTAAGTTAGTAATGATTTTTCAAAAATAAAAATATTAAGGAATATAAGGCTTGTAGAAAATTATTGTGATTTAGGCTCATGGATACCCATCTCTCATTGAGACTGACTTTGCAGATTCTACTCAGATACTGACACATATGTCATAAGTCCTAACTCTAATGAACCATTAGACTTCTCACAGACCACTGTTTGGCACAATATTTGCCAGTTGTACAAAACTGATTTTTCTTTACAAAGTTAAATACATTTGTTTTGCAAAATGCAGTGAATTGACCTAAATTATTGACAGGTATCTTCCTTTGATATATCCTTATTTCATTTAGAAGCCAAACCATTATTTTTAGTGTATTTTTGAACTACAATAACACAACATAAAAGTTAGGAACCACTTCTTCAATTAAATCACCATGTCAGGAAGAGAAATGTAGAGACTTGTTTACCTTATGTTCTGTGCAAGATAGAAAGTCATCACTTTGATTTGGGCTTTTGGCTTCAAACAAAGAATTTAAGATCTGCAGGACTTGCTGAGCAGGTACTTTACCCAGTCATCCTAGCCACCACATCCCTGCTGTGCCTGGATGAATCTGCACTAGAAGCAGAACTATGACATGACTGCAGTTTTCTGTTGCCTTAGGTGCAAAATCTTGTCTCATTTATGCAAAGTGGAAAATTTTAGAAGACATTTGACGAGATAAACCTTAGTAGGACAAAGTTTCTGTAAAGCCAGTTAAAAGATTTTTCACTAAGACTAAACTCAAGGTCAGCGTTTTGTGCACAGCAAACAAAAGATGGGAAGGATATTCAAGCCTGAAATACTAAATATCCACATTCTAATTAGTCATATTCAAAATAGATTGTGTTGACTACAGCAAACATTTTTTTCTGTTTTAAGGGTACTTCACATCAAGCTCCTACGACATCATTTAGTTGAACAGAGAGACACTCAGAGGAACTGAGCATACAGCAATACTGTTAATTTAGTGAAATCCCTAAGATACTCAGGATCTTTGAAAATCTAAGAGTCATACAAATGTGGATTGAATATTCTGGCTTGTTGCATCCACTTTCTATTGTTGTTTCCTGCTTATTTACTCCTGGTCTTCCTGTGAGAAACTTAATTTTTTCCTACAAAATTGCTAACTGGCATGTACATAGCAAAATACGAATGAACAAATTCTCCTTAATCCACTCATATTTCTGATTTGCTTGAAAAGTGTGGTTTTTTTTTTTTTTCTGTATGCACGTGAATAGTTTTCACATGTGGTATTACTTCCATGCACATATTTTTTTGTCATATTTTAGACCTGACTTGAAAACTGGCCTGTAGAAGGTCCTCTTCTCATTCTCTATAATCTACAACATATCATTGATCTCTTTTATTCAAAGAGCATTTTTTGTAGTTAAGTAGACATTTAAAAATAATTAGGTCTTAGTGGGATCCCACACTGAGAACACACACTTACTTTTTATTCTGTTGTGATCAAGATGAAGGTGCTCAAGATGAGCATTGATTGGTGGAACTTTAGTAAGCTGGTTGTGAGACAGCTGTAGGTCTAGAATAGATGAAACATTAAACCCATTTGGGGGAATACCGTCATCAGATAATTTATTGTAGTTCAGCCTAAGGAAAGTAACTTTGGGTATTGCACTGAAGTAGTTTTCTGGTATCACTTCAATGGAGTTGTTGTCCAAAAACAACTGCAATGTGTTAGCTGGAATGCTTAAAGGCATTTTCTTGAGTGAATTTTTTGCTATGTTGAGTTGCATAAGATTGTTGAGTCCTTGGAAGGTGTCACTTTGAAGAGCGCTGTCCAACAAACTGTTCTGGTGCAGGTCTAACATAGTAAGGTTTTCCAAGTTGCTGAAGACTCCTTCTGGGATCCTTGAGATTTTGTTTCTAGCCAGTCTTAGCTGTTCCAGGCCCACTGGTAATGGGGCAGGCACCTCTTCCAATTCATTATCTTCAAGGAATAAGTAAAGCAGTCTTTTCAGCTTGCTCAGCACACCATTCTCAATTCCACTGTTGGTGATCTTATTCTTGTTGAGATTTATCCATCTCAGACGAGTGGCATTTACAAAAGGCTTCTCCGAAATTGTTTCAATTAGATTGTTTTGAAGATAGAGGTACCAAATTCTTGCTGGGATTGCAGGTATTTCTTTAAGTCCTTTGTTATCACAGTACAATGCATTGGGGAAACTAGGAGGACAAAAGCACTCTCGTGGACACTCAGAAGTGTAGTGAGCCCAATGCTCAGGATCCAGGTCATCATAAACTTGTCTCACAGTTCTAGTCCACACAGAAGTCACCAAGAATAAGAGCAAAAGGCTTGTATAGACTTTTAAAGTCATTGTTTGCCTTGGAAAGGGAGAAAAACAATTAGCTGTCTCTCTACAGAACTCTCTGCATTCTAGATTAACTAAAGAGTATTACATAGAAAATAATATTTCTTTTATAAACAGCCAAATTCTGTCCTTTATGGTATTACCTATGGCATGTTAAGGGAAAACAGAACCATAATATAACAGCTATAAACAATTCTGTGCTGTATGTTGAAGAACATTTTCCTGATTCAACTTAGACTTCACATCGGCTACCAGTTTAACTGATGTTCATGCAAGTGTCGTTTCAAAGACATAAAAACACAGACCATTTTTCTCACATTAAATCAGTGCTTATTATAAATTTGTTAAAGTTTTCTGTAGGGAGTTATAAACTAGTTTATATAATGTACTGTCTTTAATAAAACTATAAATACCATGATGATATAAATACTATTGTACTCAGTGTTCCTCCTTTAAAAATTAATCATACTCTCTTTTCTGCTTTTCCTCTCTCTTAAATTATAATGGCATCTGGATCAGATTTTCCAGGACCTTTTCTCATCACAGAAAAGTGAAAGATCAAAGAGTGTTTTAACAGCTGTTTGTTGAGTATGTTCTTAAAAAGCTTGGAAGGAATATGTTTCAGTAATGCATTCCTCCCCCTCATTCACTCTCTCATATCCAAAGTTATGAATTTCCTTCTCTAAAGTGAATAGTCAAAACAAATGCCTGATCTAAATTACATTAAAAGTAAGTACTAACCAAATTATATTATATACACTCATGCATCTTGTATCTATTTTACCTACTTAATTATTTGTTTTGTTTAGCCTCTTCCAGCATTAAACAATGAACAAAATCATTAATGATTATTTGCTCCAACAGGAAATATTTGTGTAGCACAAAAACAGTGCTTCACGAACTGTTATCTTGCTTGTTTTCTGATGAAGATCAGCAAACATTTTGCAATGCAGAGTCAAGAGACCAACAGCTGAAATTTCTGGCCAAAATTAGGAGGTCAGTTTTGGCAAAAAATAATATTTAAACAAAAAGTAAATTCTCTCACGCACCAGGGTTAATACACCGGTAAGGTTAACCATTTAGTGAAATTACTGCATATGATATGTAGTTATTTAATACTTTTCAACATTGTTATCAATAGCAACAAGTGCAATACCCTACAGATCTTCCAGCCTCAGAAACTGCTACCTGGAAGCATTCCAAATAAGGACAAATGAAATATTTCTAAATAATAATATCTCTAATTTACACAGTGATATGGCACCTTCTTACTGTGTAAATATTCATGAACTTAATAACACTTTTAAAAAAAGGAATATAAAGTAATTTACCTTGTTAGTCAAGTTCCTGGATCTATCTGAAGCCAGTTAGAAATCACCGTATATTCACAGCTTTTGGCTGCTAACCACTATGTTTGCTTCCTGTCCTCCTAAGAATTAATAGCATATAAAACTTGAAGTACATGCTAGTATTCCCAGATGCATTACCATACACACCTTATTAGCTATTGTTTCTAATTTGATATTGATTCAGAGTTTGGGCTTACCTCAGCTTTCTTGGATCTCCTTCTCTTTCTATTGGTCACTGTTGTTAGACTGTAATAGCTTGAGTCAGGCTACAAGCCGTGTTCTATGAATACAGCCTAATATATATGCATCAGTGGCTACAGCTTTTAACCCCTAAAATAACTAAGGCACCTCAGCACCTAGGCAGGAAAAGACAGGAAATCCTGACTTTAATATCAAGCAGTCACAGACCTGAAAGCATTCTATTTTTATGTTTTAGCAGATAAGAGGAATTGGTCTAGATGAAACAGGTAACACAAAATGTACCTTTATTCAAAATTTTTGTCAAAGGATACTTTACACGCAAATCTCGCTTCCATCATAATTCATTCTCATAATACCTGAAATGGCCACAGAGAATTAAAACCAGTGCCATCTGTTTCCACGGAAATATTTTATTTGACTTTTATCAAATGCAGATGCTGCCATGCAATTTAGAGACATAGTTCTTGATTAAGAGAAGAAGATAGCAAAAACATTCTCTAAGAATTTTTAAATAATGTATTTTCATTTCTTTAGGGATTAAACCATGCCTTTTCCTTTTTGTTCAAATAAATATTTACATATATTTCTACAAAGTTATCATACTCTCCAGTGCCTCCTGCAGTGAGGTCTGGTTTTAATTATCAAGGCACCAATTAATTATCTTTTTTATCATTGATCTAAAGTAAATTCACTCAAGCCAACATGCTATCCAAGGCACAGAAACATATTTCTCACATTAAGTATTTTGGAGGATTTTTGGTTTCTTTTTTAGTCCAAACTTAAAGTAACAACTTAATATCAGCAAAACTAGCCACTTTCAAAGCCAGAACAATGGCATAATTATTTTAAGGAAAAAGCTAAGGAAAACACTGAAAACATGAAATATATTCTAGTATCTTTTATGAGTTTATATTAGTTATAAAACTTATTTATATAAGTATTTTTATTCAATCTAATTTATTTTAATAATAAAACCTGTAACAGCTTATTTCATAATGTTTAATACTTTGCTTCCTAAG
Source organism: Tetrax tetrax (assembly GCA_009806455.1). NCBI lineage: Eukaryota > Metazoa > Chordata > Aves > Otidiformes > Otididae > Tetrax > Tetrax tetrax. Next base: position 776,114 of record WHYT01017767.1, read on the forward strand.
CTAAGAATGTCTCAAAAGAAGTTTAGAAGTAAAGTAGTAAAAAAAAAAAAAGTAATCAAAAAAACAGAAAGCAATCCTTAAGTACATGGGCAGCTTCCATTGACTTCAGGAAGGCTAATGTTAACCATGTCATAAAATTTTGTTCATAAGTATGTGTTTGCACTACCTTGTTTTTTGTTTAGGAAAAAAAATAGATCCTTGCTACCAGCAATTTTGGTGTGGTTTATGTATGTGCTTAAAAGAAAACAAGTGCTTAAATATTCACATAAATGCTAGAACTCCAGCCTCTTCACATCTTTCAGAGATTATTATGCCTTATAAGCCAGGTACAAAATTGATTCCTTCATGCATACTAAGCTGAATTTTCAAAACCTTAAATTAGACAAAAATAATTGACATCTATACGTAAAAATAAAGGTTCTAACTAAACAGAGATACTAATTGTAAGCACAAAAATGAGTGTTACTTTAAACACTTAAGCCTTAAAACTTTTGCTTTGACCTTCCGCAGCAGACATGGTACCACATATTAATCATGAGGAGGCTTTTCATCTCGTCTACAGAAGAGAGTGGGGAGAGGCAGAGGTACCACTGCATGAAGGTTAAAATAGTTTTGTGTTCAGTTATGAATTATTTAAGGCGGCTTCACCATGAAAAGCGTACCTATGATTCTTGAGAAAGCCAGGCAGTGTAATGTAAAACTGGTTTGCATTTGTGCTAAATCTTCAAAGAGTGTGTAGGGAGGATACGGCGGCATTGAGGTCTGTCCATCATTAAAGAATGAGTCAAGACCTTCACCAATGTTATACTGAAGGGTTTAAAACAGTGAGTTCTGGTGCCAGATATCTGTTGTGACATGCTTAAATGTAAGTTGACAGATGTTGCACATTTAACAGAAATTTACCCTTTAACCTGTTAATGATATACGTGTTTGTTATGTTCATTATGTTATCATAGAAGTCACTGCGAGGGATTTGCTGGTTACCTTGTAACATGCAGTAAGACTATTTGTGTGCAAAGGAGAGGCATGTCACAGTCTTCCCTTTGTGGATTTTTAGGCCAGGTATCTGATTCTTATCAAATACATAGGCTGCCATCCCATACAAGGAAGCAGCTCTTCACCAGAAGAAAACACCGAAAGCATCTGCTAAGACTTTGTCAATAACATGAATTTTTATGTCTTCTGATGAAAACAAAGAGCAGAAAAAAATGACAAGAAATGTCCTCCAAATCAGGAAGGAAGGGTATGATGTCTATAATATGCATTCTGGAATGCACTCAGAAGTTCTGGTAAGAACACTACAATAAGTAATTGCTTGCGTGCCCAAGTAGACTTCGCAGAAAGGCAGCTTTCCATGAAACCTCCAAAATTACACAGAAAATCTCCATCATGCATTTGTTTTGTTCTCCATCATCTGGTGTTACTATTAATTATTTAAAGGGTGCAATATATAGTGATAAAGTTTTACAGACTAATAAAAGACGATGGCCAAGATTTTAAAAAAATGACTAATGGTTTGGGAGGCTTTTTCTTTTGAGTATCCAACCTGAGAATCTTGCCAGGGCATTATTTTCAGTAAGAGAGGGCTAAGAATTTTGTGTTAATGAGATCATTTTTAATTTATGAGGCTGAGCAATCAAAGGCAAATTTCACTGAAACACAAATTGCTCCTGAAATCATGAACAGTGTCCCAAAAAGTAACAGTATGCAAGATATTTGCATGACAATAAAAGGAAGTGGAAAAATCATTGCAGTAAAAATACTGTGAATGCCCACTCTGTGAATTTTGGAGACCTTTTAAAAGATATTACTGAGAGTATTCTAGTTTGAGGAAGGTGTTTCAAGCTATTAGAGAATTTTTGCTTCATATTTTTCCTGGCAATCCACATTGCTAATTAATATAGGAGAATCTGTATTAAAAAAAAAAATAAAAAAATAGAGGAGCACCAACAACTGCAGAGGGTGGTAACATCTTAAGCAAAGTGATGTACATGCTTGAGACTAGAACAGCCCAAAAACTTGAGAAAGACTAGAAGGCCTAAAGAGACAGAATATAAAGACCCATTGGGAGGAGATATGGACACTCAGGAGTGCTGTGAGAGCTGTTGTTCTGTTTCAGCATTGAAGTTGCTGACGGTGAAAAAAATGCATTGCTTTGTTTCAGCAATGGCTGCCATATGTCTCATATTTAGTACAAAGCAAGGTCTGTTAAACATCAAGCATGTGTATAGTCCATCACCAGCAAACCCATGAGTATACTGCAAGCAGAGCTAATTCACCAGCCCTCTGAATTGCTCCGTTTAGCAAAGGTTGCGATCCAGTATGCCTAGTTTGAGTACTACTTTACTAAAATGCTAGATGTCTTGCTCCAAAGGACAATCAGTTTACCTGAAACATGCTCTGAAATTCTCTTCATGATGACTAGAGAAAAGGTGATGCTTCAAAACCTGATGAAGAGAGCAAGTCCAGTTTATGTGCCCTTCACCATATACTTTGCTGGTAGCTCCAGTAAATGTTTACATTTACTTAGGGTTCAACTTTTGTTTCCAGACTGTTCCCTGATCACCAGACAGTGATATATCCCAATTAATAATATCTGCTACCCCTTTTGAAAAGGAGCCACAAAAGGTCAGCAAGACCAAAGAATCTAAAATAAAGCAGATGAGCTGGCCCTTCAGGCTATCCTAAGGGACAGTGCAGACAGATCAAAGGGGCCAGCACAGATGTTCCAGACACTGCTCCTATGGACGGATTTTACTCTGCACCATTCTTGGTGAAAAAAAAAAAAAAAAAAAAAAGACTTAGAAGCAGAAATACTGCACCTCTCCTAGAAGCCTAGAATCATGAAAGGATGAGGGGTAATGGTTTCAAAATAGAGGGAGCTAGATTTAGATTGTATATTAGGAAAAAAATTTTTACAATGAGAGTTGTAGAACACTGGAACAGGTTGCCCAGAGAGGTGGTGGATGCCCCATCCCTGAAAATTTTCAAGGCCAGGTTGGAAGAGGCTCTGAGCAACTTGATCCAGTTGGGGATGTCCCTGCTTCTTGCAGGGGGGGTTGGATTAGATGACCTTTGAAGGTCCCTTCCAACTCTAACCTTTCTATGATTCTATGATAATTGCCTGCCTAGACCTCTCAGTGGGAAAAAATTGCATCTCTTGTTTAAATAGTTGTTTGTGTTCATATGCAGGCAGATAAATTATAGGGAGTTGATCTGGGGAGCTTTCAGGTTAGATTAGGAGATATTGTTTAAAGGAAGTGTGGAAAATAGTTGGACTGCCTTAATTTCTGAAATGTAAATGTCACCTGACTCCTTTTTTATATAGAATTTAGAAATATGAGATCCTATTCTAAAAGTCCAGAAACAAAATTCTAGCAGTTTATTTTCTGCACACCTTCACTTGTAAAAACCACAGTGAGAACTGAGTAGCTCAGCTTAAAAAGAAACTTTCAGAGCCACACATTTCAGAACAGAATAACTATGGAAAAGGGCTCAGCTTTTATGAGAAATACAGTGTTCTCCTAAATATGCTTCATTAAGGAACTGTTTGGCTTTCTGTTCCCTTTCTCTCTCTATTTTGAGCTCTTTACCACAGTGACACCGTAAAGGTTCCATAACACAATGCCAAGATCTGGTATTTATCTTGGCTAGCTAGGCTTAGTTTACCTACTATGTACATGTGGCTGTCAATCTTTTGCCTTAATTTGTTTTTGTGCTTTCAGTGATTTCAACAATGAAATACAGTTATCCTATGGAGGGACTCAATTTTTAAAACACTAGATTACATCCATGTATGCTAAATGTATCTTAAAATAAATACCTAAGTTACATTTCTCAATTACACACATACATTAATCTCTTGAGCCTGCATGTGGCTATTTAGACAATTAACATTTCCCGGGCAACTAATAGTAAATCAAAACATGAATTAGTCGTCAATGTCCATAATGTCTGTAAATCTGCAGTTTTGAAAAGTAAGCCATCATGGATTAAATATTCTAAAATAGCATAAAGATAGTCAAAACAGGCTGTGAGATATTAGTGTTACTTCTGTTTTCTTATTTTGTTCTGTTGCTGAAGAAGTAAAAAAATATTTGAATTCATCTTTATCTTAGATTCCCACAACAGGATGATGATTTCTGAGAAGCTTAGACTTATAGAAAGATCTGTCCTCTAAAATAAATGACAAGGGTTTCATAAAACAGTACTCTCACAACTTCATGAAAAAAAAAAAAATTAGTCCCCTTATAATAAAGCTCTGCTATGGTCATTCTGTCAGATGAGAAATTCAAGGTTCAAGTGCTTTTTTAATATCTAAAAAGAAAAGCCAAATGGCATAAGCTATATGAAAACCCACCACTTATTTTATTTTCCACTAATTGTAGTATTTTTTGGTCTAATTTTTAATGCAGATACTCTTTGGGAAATAGTAAAATTAAACATTAGAATATGTGGGGTTTTTTTTCGTAAACTGTCATGTTGGTCATAATTTTCAAGAGTTGGCATTTCCCAAAGCACTGAAGCTTTCTTCCAGAGTCCTGACTTGCAGCTAGAATCTCACTTACTGTGAATATTTCAGTCACTCGTTATACTTTCAGATGCAACACATTGAAACTAAGTCTTTATACTATAGATGAAAGTCCTCAACACTCAGCACTTTGGTGCCAACTGACACCATATTTTTCTTTGAAGACAGCTCTGGAACTCAGGTCCAGGGAGAATTCGTGCATCCACCGCTATCCAGGCACTGTACAACACTCCAGAGGCCCTAAACAGACAGGGTCGTTCTCCAGCTTTGCCTACTCTTATCTTAGATGATTCCTTACTCACCACGGCGGCCACTGTGAATCCCAGAAGCAAATGCCTAGTTCCTTTATACATTCTGTGTATAATACACATCTCATCTCAGGGCTGTGTTTTTCATTAGGAGCAACATACCTGTCATCCTTTTGAATCTAGGGTAGGAATGAAAATACTGCATGGAATGACTTTTCTTACCCAACCTTGGGAACCTGAATAAAAACATCTTATTTTTACACATGGAATAACAAATTCTTCTTGCAATCAATACAACATTGCACATAATTTTGAGAACTTAGTAGTCTGTTTATTTTTTTGCCAGCAAAATTATCATGAGGAAGTATAAATGTGAAGTTCAGGAAACATTTGTTTATCTAGTTTGGAAATCAGTCTACAGAGTAAGATGGATGGCAGATGTATACAATGAGATACAGGAAAGATGATGAAAACAGGAATTTTGAAAGACAGCACTTGGCCTTATTTATCTTGAGGACAGCTTATTATTAAGATGATGTATAAGATATGAAATTTCTAAATATTTCCAGTACTTCTGTCTGAAGTCTTATGCATGTTTCAATAAAACCATTATCTTCAATAGAAATATTTTTTTACAGATATTATTCAACATATTCCAAAGTATCTGTGTAATTTTCGGAATATGTAGTCTGGTCAGGTTGACCAGATAACACTGCTCTCTCCCATGCTTTCCCTCATGTAGGAGACAAGGGATACAGACAAAAATGCTCTTTTGCACAGCCTAGCTGCCTGTATGGTTAAATCTAAAAACCCATTCTCTTTGCAGGTCCAAAGGCTACACAATAACTTAGTTACCTCCATCGCAATAAACGCTTGTGCTAGCTGAGCAATACAAGAATTGATTGAGCTCCAATAGGAAAGATGACACAGGCAGAAGCCTCCATATTAGCATGGAACTCATCGCATAGGTGTCCGGGTCCGTGATACAGTAAAGTTTTTCTCTGCTGAGTGCTGGTGTGTCAATCCCAGCAAGGAGTCCATCTATCTGTCAAGAAAATGTGTATTACCTGCCTTGAAAGCAATGTAGCTGTGCCCAGAAGTGGACCTAGCAAGCAGCTCCTCAAGAGATGTGTGAGGTTTTGCGTGTCTGATGAAGAACAGAAGCCTAGAATCAGCAAATTCTGTGTTATTAAGCAGCTAGTTGTGTTCTGGCAAAGAAATATGCTATAATTCACATTGGTATCCCAGACTTGGTTTGCTTTCTCTCACCAATTTTCATGCCTGTCCCCAAAAACACACTTGCAGGATCTGATTCTGAGAAAATATTTAGGTTATTATTCCAGCCTCTGCTGCTGAGATACTATAGCAGAGAGATCTCTGCAACTGTAAAAACATGGTCTATATGCTAAACAGAATGATCTTATGCTGGTTTAACCGTTACAACCAGATCTGACAGAAGGTATAGGCAGCACTTATAAAAGATTTTAAACAATGTGGGATTTTTTTTTTCATGAACATTTAAAAATATTTTTAAACATCTCATAGCAATAGATTTAGACACTGTTGTTCAAAATGTCACTGAAGGTGGCTTTCTTGGAGGGAATAAAAAGTGCCATGATCCTTTATATCTTTCCTTGTGAAGTGGGTTTGATTTGTCCACTTTTGCCAGAACAGTAGTACTTTTTCCAAAATAAAACTTTCCTCTTGTTCAGAAGTCAAGAGCATTTGACCAAATCCCTGTGCTTCCACACTGTCATCTGGACTATAAGTAACATTTCTGCTTACATGTATTGGCCTCATTTCATCACTGCCTTTTTATCTTTTTTCTGCTTTTCTTTAGCAATTTCAGAGTATAAATCTATGCTGTACCACAGAGGGACTGCATAAGGGGGATTATATTTAAATAATGATTATTCAGGTAATCAAGACTTGTAATAAATGCTGTGTTTTCTTATCTGCAGATTAAGATTTCAAATTCTGAAAAGAAAGATGAACCCCCTCCAAAACATGTAGATGGGGTTACACCCACAAAGAATGATGCCTTGTAACACCTAAGAGTAGTACTACGTAATTTTTCAGATATGCTGCTTCCCACTCTTGATTATATATCTGTACCTTCATATACGTTGATGGAGGGATATAGATGCTGACAAAACAAAACAAAACCCAGCTAGAACCTTAAGGGTCCACGAAAACTATCAAACTGAGGACAACTTAAAGTATCCCAACAAAAATCTTCAGGGCAAAGTGTTTATGTGATTCAGTGAGCGCAGCCTTGAGTGATTCAGTCTCACCTCTGAATTCCTTCCAGTCAAGCACTTCAGGCAGGTCACCTCTCAGAGAGGCCGTGGAGGATCCTTCTTGTGGTTCCATCATGTGGAGATGCGGGAAAAATTATTTCCTCTCTAGCCCACAACCACATTTTTATCTCAGAAGCTTCAGAGTATAGTACGATTAAAACTGCCTAGCCTCATCTTTTAAAGCTATTTTGCTTTGCATAATGAAGTAATAATTTGCCCAGGCACTTGAACCTGATATTCTTACATTCAAGATGAGTGCATCAAAATACAGATATAGCACTCCTTTTCTTTCTCTGTGCAAACTAATGTTGAACTTCTCACACTGTGTAGAAAAAATTTAAGAGATATTTACCCATTAAAACTATACCACTTACTGATTAAGATATTTTCTTGTGGACTGAGAGTCTTTTATCAAATATATAAATCTGCAAAAAAGTTCACAATCAAAATGTCCCCTATGAGCACTCTGCCCATTGGGATGGTAGCTCGTAAGACTGTTTTCCTTATTTTGTGTTGACCTCTAAACATGTTTGCCAGTGCTGTCCCACATGGGAGAGTTAGGTGGGGTAGATCTCCAACTTTGCCACTGGCTCTTGGTAGCTCACAAGTGACAAAATGGGAGCAGATTTGCACAAGCCAGCTGCAGACATCTGGGCATTGAAGGAAAGTTTCCACATTTTTTGTATATGGAATCTATATCCAAATGTGAGCTGAGTTATGATTTTATGAGTATCTCGGGAGTCTGAATTATGGACTGGAACCTGAAACAATAAATTTTCCACGTGATTTTAATGTAGAGCTGGTTATTAAAATTAGTATTTCCCCCCATTGGTTACCAGTATTCTTAGAATCACAGATTCACAGAAATTATGAGTAAGTGTGAAGGAACATCTGAAAGTTGTTTAGTTTGACCTCCTTCTACAAATAAGGCTAATGTTAAAGCCAGGTCAGTTTCTCAGGGCACTGCTCCTGTAACTCCTGAAAGTCTCCAAGGATGGAGAGTCCACAGTCTCGTTGGACAGCTGTGTCAGTGCTTTACATGCTTGTTGTAAAGAACTGCTTTGTATGTCCAGTCCAAATTTCCCTTTTTGCAACTTTACCTTGTCCTTTCCTTGTGCACCCTTGAATGTGGCCCCTTCTTCTACAGTATTCTGTTAGGCAGTGGGAGACAGCAATAAATCACAGGACTGAAGCAAATTGTATATTCAGAGGGGCAAAGGGAAGTGACCTGACATAGCCAGGAAAGGAGAAGGCTGAGGGAAGTTCTCTTTGCAGCCATCCATCTTTGTGGTTCTCCACTGAACTTCATTCTTGCTTTATAACCTTGCAGCTCTACTGTCTTCAGTCTATGCCTGTTGCAGCTGTACATGTATGTCTACGTGGAACAATTCAGATTGCCTTTCTTAGTGATGTTTTGCTTTCTTGTTCCCAGTTTTCAGAACAGTTTTGTTTATGCTAAGCAGCTACCTATTTATTCCCTTTCGGTAAAATTGAAGCTTTGTGAGTAGGGAAGGGACCTCGCCAGGTTCCTTGCACTAGAAGGACAGATGAAATCAGCCACTGTTCACAGGCTACCTTCCATGATCCATAAACCTCTATAAAGCAGCAGAGGTCATGGAGGATTTATCCTTCCAGTGTCTGTTCAGAAATTCATGTGAGTCCCTGCCTGTTCCTTCTAGGGAACTTCTGTAATTTAATTTAATATAAAAATGTCTTTTAAATTGTACAATGTATGTTTACTTGAAAGGTGACTTTATCTTTGTGAATGGGTGTGCAACATACTTGCAGCCCAGTTCCTGAAATTTCATAGGTCAGGTTTTTGCTGTTGATTTTGCATATTGATGTTATTGTAATATTGCTTTTCATTGTATTAGTAGCAAACTTTCCTTTTTATGATCTTGACTTTTCTTTCAAGATTTTAGTTTTTGTAAATTCATGCATATGAAATTTCACATGAAAATGTCATGACAAATTTACCCATTTTGACCTGAAAGACGGAGGGACACCTATTGTAAGCAAATTATATAGGCTGCATATTATGCAGTTTAGTTCAGGCTAATTTACCCACACCAATGTCTCCATACTGCTGCGGCTGTGTTATTATCTGTTCATGACTGTCTATTATTAAATAACATGTTTGTACCTGTACACCTAAATATTTTATATGATCAGTTTAGGCGGGAACAGGGATACATGTACCATGTTTTTCAGACACCATATATATGCTGAACAGGGATATATGTGCCACAATGCTGAGAGCTTTATAACCAAGATTGATCACCTTTGCTTCCAGGAAGAGCAGAAATTGCAAGTTAGGGTGATTCAGTGTCCAAGGCTCTAACTCTGTAAAGTATTGCCAAACACCTACATTTCTGAGTAGTGCCTAGAAAACGATTCATGTAGCTTTCATAAGCTGAGAACTAAGCTGCATAAATATTGTTGCCTATCTGTTTCTGCAAGATATGGTGATATTTGGAAATTAAACAAGTTTTATAGACATTTAAAGCAATTCATTAATGCAGAGGCAGAAAGCTGTGCTTCTCAGCTCACATTACAAAAACAAAGAGGTATAGTGTCCCATTTCTCCTTTAGTAGAAGGACCTCATGTTCTAGTGTTTTCACAAATAGTGTGAAGAGCAAGATGTGTAATGTTATGGCTCCCCAGCTAACCTGGAATTTCTGAACCACAGGAAAGAGGTATTCAAGATAAATATGTACTGCCCAATGCCCTTTTCTCTTAACTGTCCAAGTGCTCATTGCAAGATGAACATTCCTCAGTTTCTGAGGGAGGTCGTTGGTGCTGTTTGATATTTTGACAGAGGGCTTACTTCTACTGTATCTCCTGAAGAGAACTTCAAAATGCCTTGTGAACACCTCTGGATGCTTTATTTGCAACATGTGGGTACGCAGAAAGTACCCTCATCAACAGGCTTTAATCTGTCCTGAGGTGGAAGGTTCTCAGTCTCACTGTTCACGCTGTTTCATTTTGCATAAAGATAAGTGGTTTGCTGAAAGAAACTGAAAAGAGGAATACATTTCTGTCCTGTTTACTAGATCACAGGTATGTGGTGAAACATGTCAGCATCAGTTTGTGCTCTAGAGGTCTTGGTGTTCAGTGTATTTTCCTGTGAAGGGAACGGCAGAGTTAAAAATCTCTCTGGAAAAGGTTGAATGCTGTTTCCCATATATTTTTCTGCTCTTTGGGTTTTTTTTTTGCATGCACTTCTTCCTTCTTCTTCTATGCTATAATGTCTAGGTGTTATTCCATAATGATTCCTACTCTTATGTGTTCAGAAAGCCCCAGATTTAGACTCTATACTTCTATGAAAATTCTAGCTTACTTGTAGAAAAAGTTCCTTTCAATCCTTCCTGTATGTAAATTTTTAAAAAGCAATAACACATATAAATTCCAAAATGACAAAAATTAGGAGGGAAATATTTCTATTGTCTCCTGCATCTCTCCTTTTGTTTTAGTCCCAGGTTTCTTTGTGAATTGTGTATTGATTCTGAACATCTGGAATTGGCAATGGGGATACTAAATGATTTGGTGTGGGTTTTGGAGGGGTTTTTTTGCCAAAAGTTTCTGCTTTTGCTATAGAAACTAGAAGAGTTTCTGTTTGAGTACTTAATAGTCTAGTAGTTGAAAAGAAAATAGTACCCATGGGATTATCTGTGTTTGCAAGCAAGTCTTTTATGTCTTTCAGTTACTAACACATTTATTTTAGTGTGTGTTCCAGGATGCTGACAATATTTGGACTATTAATTTCCAGATAGAATATACTACCATGTCTCTATCTTGAATAGCAAGGGCTGCATTTTGCACATCGCTTATTGAGCAAAGATGTCATTGTTCTTTTGACAATGCTAAGAAATTAATTTGCACTATTTCATAGTGGTATGACTACCATACTGCAAACTTCATAAGACATCAACTTAATGGCCAACAGAAATGTCGTAGAGTATGTTAAATTATATGTTTACAAACATATTGAAACTTTAAAGTAGAGAAAACAGTTTATTTAACCTTACAATAAATTTTAATAATAATAGAATAGCTTAGGTTATCTTGTCTTAACCTGAAGGTTTCTTTTTCAATTTATAAAAGATTGAAACATAGTTGGCAATGATATGGACACAAAAATACTATTTGCTATGTTTTATTTTCTAAAATCTGGTTAAAAGTAACATGCAAGTAATTGAATAAAAATACTTGTATATATGACTTACTTTGAAATAAGAATTATACCAGCAACGGATAAAAATCTTACCATGAAAGTTTAAATGAAAGTATGACAAAAAGAAGAGTAAACAATGTTTTAACCTGAAAAAAATGTTTTTTTCCCTGTTATCTTATAATTCCATTAATTTAATAATGTAATGGGCTCTAAAAACATATTTTCATACATTTTATATTGTTCATAGAATGTTAAACTTTTTTTCCTTTGTAATTGATAACAATATGAAAAAGATGTGAATAATTAAGAAAGTTGGATTGGTTGTAGAAGAATCTTGTATTTACACAAACTAGTCCATACTACTCAGCACTCTGATGAAACCTACCTGACTTCCATGTAAGTCTGGAATCTGCTAGCATATATTTCATGCATGGACGTAGATTTCTATGAAGTTGAATGCTTTTCATCAACTTACCTAACCAGATGAAGGCATATTTTGCACCACATTTGGTTATTCTTGTGCTTTCTGAACACAACCGTTAGTAAAAATATGCACGCTTTTCCTTAAGATTGCCAAATGCATGCTAAATATTAACACACAGAATGGATAATATGCAGATTGACACTTTTTTTAAGGCATATCCTAATTTCAAAGAGATATCATGATTCAATTGCTGTAGTTACTGCCACAGTAACTGGATGGAATGGATGCTCCCAGGAACTGGATGCTCCCAGGTATCTCATTCCAGTGAAATCTCAGCAGCCACCCGAAGGCAGTTGTACATCTCCTGTGGCAGGTCAGCGCGAGTGAGATTGTTTCCATCCAGGCGCAGATGTGTGATCTTGGAATAAGTCATTGGCCCAACAACCTTACAGAAGCTGCTCAGTGGGAATTCTGAAACAAAGGGAATATGAATAAGAAAAAACATGAATTATTAGGTCAAATAGGACAAAATCATTACTTTTCTGTTTCTAAAATTTTATTTGGAAATTGTGATCTTAAATTTATTCTATTATTTTTCAGTATTTTGCACGTACACTAATGTAATTGCCCATGAGTTTACTGGAACTTGAGGGCTTTTTGTTAAAAGAGGTTCTTTCCATTAGTTGTGAGAGGTTCAGAATTTCAAAACGGAGTTTTTCAAGTGCTATGTGCTCTCCTTACTCATTTGATTTTTAAGGCTTTAGATTTTATATAGAGGCCTAATCCGGCATTTAGAAAAAAAGGGAAAAAAAAGAATCTCTAATAAAACTGGAGACATAGAGGGAGAAATCATTCATGCTGGGTACATTATGATGCAAGGATAAAACAGTGCTACACAAGATACTGAAGGAAGTAAAAAGTTTCTGGAGAAGTTGAAACCACAATACGGCCTTACCCTGAAGAATAGTCAGTCCAATGGGGGCCTGTGTTAAATATTATTTTGTATGTGTCATTTTGACTTACTAGTTGCAAAATGAAAATTGGGGCTGGAGTAGTGGAGGAATTTTACATTTAAATCATATAGTTGAACCTTTCCAGAACAGTAGGATTAGAAGATGAGTATAAATGTAAAAAATGTTTATAAAAATATTTCTATTTTTTTTTGCATTTTATATATCATGATACATATATAGCCTCTATTCAGTTGAAACATTGTTTGGTTCACATAACATCAGACAGATCTTAAATGGAAAACTGTCTTGTGTCTTATGAGCAGTATTAACTGCAAACTAGAAATTACGTGAAACAGAGAAATTCTGTGCTCGGCGTACATAAGCACACACATCTACATATTTCACACTTCTTTCACAAAGAGAAGTTCTATCCTCAAGAGAGAATGTATGTGAATAAACCTGATGTCCTCTGTGTACCACATTATGTAAATCTGCAAAGATGGTCCTTCATTCTCATCTGTGTTTCCCTTGAGTTAGACAGAGGACTTAGTCTATTGAAAAGCTCCATCACTACCAAAGAAGCCATCTAAGAGGCTTATTCTTCTTCAGGCCATTGACACCAATTAAATTCACACAGAAAATATTTTAAAGGGATCCTTTCAATAAACCCATTCACCAATGTGTGAACAAATTTCATATCTTCCTTTGCTTTACTGTTGCAAAGTACTAGTTCTCATAATTTCTGAGAAATCAAGGCAATGTTCTCAAAATCAGATTAAATTTTATTTCCCAATCTTAAGTCATTCATGGACTTTTGAAAACACCACCTTATATATCTTTTCTGCACAACTGTTTAACTCATCTATGAAAATGTGATGACCTACATAGTGTTGTAGTCCTAAAGGAAGTGAAAAAAATCTCTTTCATATGTCCACTCTAACTTCAAATGGATTTTTTTCAGAACTGGCATTACAATAATCTACTATCATTGATAAACATGGCTTCTGTAAACTAAGCATAAATGTATACCCTTCTGTACAGGCATCTCTTTAAAACATGAGAGCTTAGGTAATTTCTTTGGATACAGAGATATGATGTTGAAGAATGAGTAAATATTTGTGTTTCTTTCATAAAATAAGTTGGTTTGAGTAGGGATTAAGGAAATGTATTTCAAATGTTAGATCTTGAGCACCAATTTGCTTATAGAAAATCAAAACAATTTCCTAGATTTTGTATATTGTACAACCTTCCTCTAGAAGAGTGAGAGATAAAATTCATCCTTAATGGCACATGTATTGAGCAGTCTATATTGCAATATAGTGTAATTTTAAGCCTGCAGACCAGTTGCGATACTCTTTCAATTCAGAATGTACCAGCTGAAGTTAATTGATGATTATTGTGAGTTAGGAGAGAAGTTTATAGGATTAGATCTGTGTGGAACTTTATTGAATGAAAACATAAGTTCCTGAGACTTTAAATTCATTTGTTTGGCCTACAGGCTATACCATTAACTATTTAGGTCCAGTTTTCTACAGACAGTTTGGGTGTAATTCGTAAAGATTAAAATAGACATGAATTCTAACATAGATTTTTTTTTCCCCCCATTTTCTTGTAATTCAGGAACAACATGGTAAGTATATTTTTATTGAAGGCAGACATTTTAAAACTTTCTGAATTTACTTATTTGTTTTTTTTCCCCCATATTGTTGCTTTTGAGCATAGATACTAACATTTGGTTGCAAAACAAGGTATGCTTACACAAGTTAGGTGGATGCTTAACTACTCAAAGGATGTAAAGTTCATGCATCTAAACTGCAAAATTTGTCTGTGTTACCAAAATACTCAACTGTGCTGACTGAAACCACTTTGGAAGTGGATGCAGATCTAGTCCTCACAGAAGTCAAAGGAATTCTGTCATATACTTCAGGAGGATTTGGCTCCCAATACCTGGTGCACACTGTTTGCATTTGGGTGTTAATATTTAAGCAGTTCATATAATTGTCAGTTGTTAGAAGCATATTAAAAATATTTGTTTTCTAATTGCAGTCTCCGCTAGTAGAAAATAAGATAAGTGGGTCTTGTGAATGCACTTGATATGTTGTTACCTATTTGATCTGTATGGGACTAGAGCACTGTTGCACAAAGTATGTTAGTAGCTTACTTCCTCCCTTATTACACTTATTAATGTTGCAATTAAAATGTCTTCCTGAATTTATAATATTCAGGTTCAGAGGCAGTGTACCTGGAATTTTGCCACTAATATGGCATTCATATTTTCCCAACACAGAATTTGTGCATGAGCCAGACACTGAGACAACAAGGAGGACTGAATGAAAATTGGATTTTCATCTGAACAATCATTTTCTCACTAAAAGTGTCTATTGCTGAAAGAAACTGATATTCTAGCAAAGTACCTGAATATATTAATGTATTTGGGGAAAAAAAAAACAAACAAACACCAAACAAAACAAGAACGGGTATCTCCTTTCCTCTCCTTGTTCAGGTGTGCAAAATGGTGGGCAATCCATAGTATCCTTGTTGGTCTGTGGTCCCTCAGTGATCATATCTGAATCATTTCTGCACAGGGCCTCATAAAAATATCCTTTTTTTGATTGATGGAGTGAGACAGATAAAAGACCATAAAGTACCTCCACCACTCTTGAGAATAAGTACAATTATGGTACAGGTACCGATCCAGTCAATGGACTGGAGGAGAATATGTGTCCCCTTCACTCTCCTCTGGAACATTTTCACATTCCACCTTGTTATAATACATGCATGTGGCATCTTCTTATTGGAGTTTCATGTGGAAACAGCTCTCTACTCAGTCCTTTACAAGTACAAATGAAGTATTGAAAAGTCCATCTTTGGACCCTCTTCTTGTATCACTGAAGCTCTTAGATTCTTCTGCCTTTTTGCATCCTACAGTGTTTCTTTTTGCATTGAGAAGTCTGTAAAACAAGAGCATCTATGTGCATATATGTATATATATGTATGTATGTATAATCCTAATGGCAGGATTTTATAAACCTCCCACACTCCTATCCTAGCTTCGAGATTGAAGTAGCATCAAGTGCAGTAGAAGGACTATACAGTTGGTACCTAACTCACATTCAATATAATGGATGTGCTCCAATTTATTAGTTAGAGATCAGAGGAATTACTCTGGATTTGTCTTCATTCCAGTTTGCTATCTGCTTTGCCTGCTGCTCCTCACATCACAGATAAAGTAGGACATACTAAAGTGAAGCCAATTCTGCTACATTTTTTTTTCAGATGTGTATTTATTAACTGTTGTTCAAAAAACTCAGTCACTCAAATGAGGATATTTTTCATACAAGTAATTTTTTAATGTATAGCAATGCATAATGACTGTAGTAAGCCCAGGATGACACTCATGGACTTAGAGAAATATTTCCTTTCTTTGTGGTAATATCAAAAGGGTCGGAACCAGTTTACTCTTCCTTAGACAAGTATAAATGTTAATTGATAATCTAAAGATACCTGAGAAAAAGGGAGACAATAGCAAATGAAGAAATGTAGAGAATTTTTTGATGTTAGGTTTCAGTATATAAGTGAAAACTTTAAGCTATGTAAGCATAATCTGAAAGGTTGCACTTTTTGTACATTTTAGGCCAAATTATCGTTACCCCTAATACAGAAGTCTTCCTCTCACAGGATATGGAAGGAAAGCTGACCTTGTTTAGAGTCATCCTTACATAAATGTCTGGTAAATTAAAGTAATTTATTAAAAAAAGAAACTGGTCATTTGTTTGAGGCTCAAATACTCAACAGTCCATCAACACGATTTTTAGAAAGACTAAGCTGTAGGTCAGATGTAATGAATAGTGAACTGCAAAGGCTTTGATCATCTTATATCTGGTACTTCATTAAACTGAATTGCTTATTGGTTACTAAATTTTGTCCCACTTTGTCAATCAGCTTCTTAGGGAACACAGTATTATGCCTGTGAAATTAGATAGTGAGGAAAATTGATTATTGAATTCTGCTAGATTTTGTGGTTAAGCAAAAACCAGTAAATCAGAGTTCTCTTGCATCAGTCCATGGGGTAAAAGGGACAGTGCAGTCATAATCTGTGCACACTCACTCCTCATACCACCCCCCTCTGTTGCTGACTAGTACTCTGGAAATAGAGCTTTCATTGAAAAACTAAATTGTTGTCACAATTGCTCAGAAGTCCTTGTAAATGTGAATGGAAAGCAAACTCTGTATCTGGGTATCTCGCAGAAGACTCAAAATGACCATTCTAAGCAGGGAAAATTGCCTTGTAAATCTCATGAGAAATTAAACATCATCATTATTAGCTCTTTTAGGAGAGGGAGAGTATCTGATAGAGTTCTATGGCTGGCTGTATGTGGTGCCTCAGGTGGGAAGCATTAACTCATTGCTTTCCCTCACTAAACAAAACCAGAACAACAAGGAACTGGGATGCAAGAGGAAAAAAAAAATCTTAACTTTGAGGAAGATGTGAAGCAGAGTGAAAACAAAACATTTCAAAAGGTCTTGCCCTCTGTCTGGTGAGATTAGCTCTAAAATATTTAGCTTTAAAGGCTATGTCTGTATGGAGTTAGCTATGTACGGAAGAGCTAACACTGATAACCAAAACCCCAGACAGATACAAGCAGGGAAACAGAAGAGAGAGGTTTATGGTTCACTTTATGCCAACTCCTCCTGCAGAAACACTGTTCTTTTTGACAGACCACAGTCATGGACCACCGCTGACAGAGGTGCAGCTGAAGAGTTTCTGATGTGATGGTGACAGGCATGCTCTCTGACATCTCTTTCCCACCCCAGGACTAGGACAGCCACATAAAAGCCCTGTCTCAGTAGAAACCTCCGTGATCTCATGCAAGGTGTGACATTTATTAGTTTCAGAAGGGCTTCAGAAGGAATATTTTTTTTTCAAATCATGCTTGAATGGAGACAAGCTTGCCACCTGGTTGTACAATGTGGGAAAGAGGAATGAAAATAAGAAAACACAGGGGCAGCTCTTTCAATTTTAAGATGGGTTTGGAGGGATGCTGCATGAAAGAAGGGAGGAAAGAGAAAAAAAACCAGCTACTTTGCTGTATCTTTTTCACCGAGCCCTGTGACTGATATCTTATGAATTTGTTGTCTTCTCCCTCTCTCCTCCCTCTAGCACTTTCACTGCTAGCCTTCTGAAAGGTTACATTTATCATAGTCAGATCCACAGCTGATATTTGTCTCTTTTTGATCACTTATTAACTCCAAACATCTTCCACACTGATTAAACTTTTTCCCCCAAATGTTATAAGTCAACTCCATTGGCTTCTATGGAGTTACTCCAATTTATGTGAGATGAGAATTTGGCCAATAACACTCATATTAGTATGAAAACAGAAATTTCTGTCTTTAAGGTTAATTTGAGCAGCTATCAGATAAATGTATGTCTTTTAACATTAATGTGGACAACAGTCAGAGAAATGTCAGTGTGCAAACAGTCTAACCAGTACCATTTCTTCAGACTGGCTGATCTAATTTTTCAGATATTTACATTGGCTATCAGTATGCAGACTGTGGTAAATAATATTGAAAATATGCAAATTTAACTCACTGTTAATTTTGTTGACTTGGAGGTAGAAGTTTTCAAGGTTCTCACTGACAGTTGGAATGCTCTTCAGCTGATTGAAAGAGAGATCCAACTCAACCAGCGATGTGATATTGAAGACATTGCCTGGTATTCCAGAATCTGTTAATTTATTGTGGGATAAACGTAAATATTGCAGAGCTTTAAAACCTTGGAAGTACTCATCAGGAACATTGGAGATCTGATTATTATCAAAATACAGCATGAGTAAGGAGTGAGGCAGTCCTGTTGGTAGCTTTGTAAGTCGATTGAAACTTAAGTCAAGATACAAAAGTGAATTCAGGCCTTTAAAAGCCCCAGAAATAGACTCTGCTTTCAGCTGATTGTTCTGGAGGTGAATGACAGTCAGATTCACTAGCCCCTCAAGTGCACCAGGATTAACTTTTGTGATCTTGTTGTGACTTAATTGCAGGTCATCCAGAGTTTTAGGAAGTGGCCCAACAGCTTCAGTCAAATTGTTGTAGTTGATGTGAAGTTTCTTCAGATGTTTTAGTTTAGAGAAGACTCTTCCCTTAATTTTTGAATTTTCCAAATGGTTGTGATCTAGGATTAGCCACTGTAGGTCTGTTACATTGTCAAACGTATTCTCTTCAATGCCCTCAATCATATTGTTTCGAAGATAAAGGTATTTTATTCCACTTGGTACAATTGGAATGGTTTTCAGTTTAAGATTGTCACAATACATGGCAGTAGGGTAGCTTAAAGGACAATTACATTCTGGGGCACAAACTGCTGAGGATGGCCCAAAAGGATCATAACCATAATCATCTGCAGGACCATAGTCATACTGGCAAAAAATGCCACTAATCAGTAACAGAAAGATGGGTAGGGAATTTAAAGTCATCTTTGCAATGTGTCTTGTCCCTGCAGGGTGAAAGGGAATAAGAAAGTTATAACTTTAATTTTATCTCTCTTTCAGCAATATTTGAAATTTTACCACATAAATAAATAAATAAATAAATAAAAATTACCACATAAATAAATAAATAAATAAATAAAAATTACCGCATAAATAAATAAATAAATAAATAAAAATTATTTAGATTTCCTGTTTAAAAATATTAATTAGGAAAAAAATATTAGTTTGTTAGTATTGCATTATTACTGCTACAAACTTACAGTCCCTGTCTTCTTATAATCTGCCTTTGTAATGCAAAATTGCAGGTCATTCTGGTGGTGTAAGTAAAACATTCTTTATATCTTCCTGCATTCATTCATTAAGTCCCAGGATGCTAAAGTCCAAGTTTTTTAAACTTGGCACAGAAGAGTTTTCAGTTTTGCTGAAGACCATGTTCAGAGGCAGTTCTGCAATTTAAATTCTATCAAGCATTCCTAATATACTGAATTGTATTCATATCTAAACAATAAATGTCAATTTGATTTATGTTAAAATAGCCAGTAAAGTTACAAACTGAGGGTAATGACCTGCTATATAGTGTCTTGTTAAGATGCTTGTAGCTTGAAATACCTTCTTCTCATGGATCATATCCAGTAAAGCATGACCGAATAAGTTTCATATTCTCCTAAAGAACAAACTAATAGAAATATATAGCATATTCTCCTGGACATGTCAAACAACCAGCATTGCATATTTGTGCATCAGTGTACTCTACCTAACATGGATCTATAGTGGATCTGAAATGATTTAATTTCAGATAGTGCAAATGGTCTTGCAAATTCTCTATATAACAATGAATGTGTTGGTTACATTATATGACCATTCTAAATAAATAGAACAACAAAGCACTGGCTTCACATAGGTGGTCTTCCAGTTCACATACAAGAGGATGTTCAGTGTCCTTGGGGATGTTTTGCTGTGATCCAATACTGAGTGGTCTCACCTTACTTTTTAAGGGCATACCTTTCTCATCAGACACTCCACAAGATGCTAATCTGTGAAGATTAGTATCTTGCTTTTATTTCTTACAACCTAGATAGATGTTGCATTGGAAAAGTGGATCTGGCACCACTGAAGTCAGTGAGCTTCCTTTGATTTTCACGAGTAAAAGACAAGGCTCTGTGTGCTCAACTACTGTTCAGAGAGCGAGACAGTTAAGAAAGTTCTTAGAATCTTCTGGTTCTCAAGTACTATCAGAAAGTATGTGAAGCCTGTAAACAGATTGCCAGACATTGATTTCAGGTCTGGGCAATCTTCCAGCAGAGTAAGTTAATCTTACTATTTGCATTGTTTAGCATTACATAGAGTACCTAGTGTTAAAATGCAGGGCCATAGCTAGTCTTCCATAATTCTAAATTTCCTTGCTTTATTGACTTGATAAAAGCTGCATTGAATTCTAGTCAGCTAATAATCTCAGCTACAGTACCTCTAGGCAGGGCCTACTAATCTCATGCAGTATAGCGTGAAGATTTTTTAAAAATGTTTTCATGTTATCTCCAGTCCCTCTGCTAGATATTAAGCTGCTGTACCCTGAATTAGAAGGATGGTTGCATATCTTTTCCATGGTGTTAGTCCCATCACATTTACTTAATTACAAACCATAGGATAGAGTAATCATTGAAATATGAATTATCAGTGTAATTTCCCTTGTCTGTTCTTAATTACTGCATGAGACCATGCAAACTCAACCTTCAGTCCCCTGCTGGTATAAATAAGTATAGCTCTCCTGAAAGTAAAGACACTACAGTGACACGATTCAGCTCAAAATCTGCTCCTATTTAGGTACTGAATATTAAGGATGGGGGACTAACTTCTTTATTCATAGTATAAGACAGAGTGAAATGAACTTCTTGGATTACACTCTTTGACCTTCTGGTGATATTTTTGCACATCTGCATCATTTTATAATCTTACTGATAAAGTAGCATAAACATCCTATTTTAAATTTGAATTCTACTGTTCTTCTAGTTTCAGATTATTTTTGTAATGTTGTATTTTATTACTGATATCATAGGCTGACAGTTATTTTAAAGAGTATACAAGGTTTAACTACTCTGCAGAACCCTGAAAATCATTTAAAAATTTAGATAGCAAGTGGTTTGAATTATTTTATTAACTATATTTTTAATTGTAGGTGAAAATTCTGTAGTGCAAGGGCATATGAGTATGAGTGTGATAAAAAATAGCACAGTAAAGTACATTTGTATTATAGTTAATTTGTTTTATTAATGGATTTCTCATCTATGTATCTAAATGTATCTCTGTCAGAAGTGTAAAAGGTAAATAGAACCTGTACATATGCTTAATTGTTACACTGAACTCTATTAATCCAAAAGATAAAATAACAATACATTCTTAGACTTTTATCTTACAACATAAGTATGCTTGAACTAATTGCCTGTGTTTGTTCTACCCAGTTATGTTGTAATATACCTGTGAAAATATTTGTGAAGTTGCTAAGCCAACTTGCCAAAACACACTAAGTGACAAATCTACGATTTTGGAAAAATGCTTACTACAGTAGAGTAGCAAACTATTCAAACTGTTTTGGAGCTACTCTATACTACTTTAATTCTAAAGTTGTTGTGAAACAAAATAAATATAAGTTTATGATTCATCAACCTTAAACTAAATATACTTTCATTCTGCAGCATATCTTACACAGTTTGCAAAAGATTTAATTTTCAAAAGTTTCAATAGTATATTTAAAATGTGCTTGAAAATTAAGTAAAAATTTCAAAATACCTATAATTTTTCTCTCATTGTTTGCCTGATTAATTTTTTAAATACCAGGATATCTTGTCTTTTTGTAAAATGAAGCAAAATTATTTAGCAAATGGAGTCTGTGGGGCTCTTACTAATAGATTATGAATGAATAAGTAAGCAGTGAGTAGTCTTACAAATTTCTTTATACTGTGTATCAACTCCTCTTTTGAAGTAAAACAAAACAGACTGTAAAAAAGTGCAACACTGATGCACAAAATATGTGAGGTTGTTTTAAGGAAACTGAGAAAGAGAATCCACTAAGCAACTGTTGATTTGTGTTCAATTTACAAATTGGCAAACTTATCCTGACATGTTTTCACATTCCCATTACAGCTACATTTAAATAGCTGAACATTACGGTTAAAACATGCAGCAGCACTTACCTTACTGCCTTGAAGCTGCTTTCCTTAATTCCCAGAGCAGATGCGATAAGGGACTGTATCGACCAATATATGCTGTAAACAGTGTCAGGAGGTAAAAGTCTGCCAGATCCTCTGTGTTACAAGAGGGGGAAGAAAAAAAAAAAAAAAAAAAAAAAAAAAAAAAAAAAAGCCCTAGTCACGCTGTTCTCTGAAGCTGCTATGTCATCATGGTGAATTTGTAGTGTAGCATGTACGAAAATGCAGCTCTCTAATGAAGTGCAGGTGGATACCATATTTTGTACAAGGACAACCCATCTGTTATTCTTGTGAGATGAGAGAAGGATCAGTGTTTCACAAACTTGAGAAAGTTTAGACCACTAGCCATAGCCACAAGGATTTTTTGTATTTTAGAGGGAAAACATTTTAGATTATAAAACAAATTACAAACAGACTTTTGTTTTCCAATTTATTTTATACTGCTAGACATGAGCTAACAAATAGTGTTCAGACCTCAATGCTGCTGTGCTTCTTTAGCCAAGTGACTCATTCATTTTTCTGCCTTTTTCTTTAACTATTTTGTGTCCACAGTAAATTATCCTTAACAAATTTTTAGTTTGAGGATCTGAACCAAAAATGTAGGATTAGCTTTGAATTGTAACCTTTTCCACAACATTAAATACAGAGTTCAAAGCTTCTTCTGCAAAGCATTGGAATTTACTTGGTCTGGAGATTTACTTTGGTGATTGAATGTATGTTTGTTTAATAAAAATACATCCCAGGAATGGTTTTTCAGCAGTTACTGTAAACTCACTTTATACATTTGTTCATTTTTGCACTTACAGCTTTCTCCTGCTTTTCAGAATCTGGAACTACTCAGCTTTACGTTGTCTGTTTCTTATTCCATGGATATAGTTCAAGAATGCATCTTAAGGCTTGGATGAGATCTTATTTTCACGAGGCAATGCCAAAAAATAATGCACTAAGACAGTAACTGTTTAAAGTGTGTCTTAATGTTTCCATAAGAACCTTCCCTTATCTCTAAATTGTAGATATTTTCCCTTTTTATGGGATGTAAGCTCTTTCTTATAAAACTGGATGGGGACAAAAGTGAAATATCCATAAAGAAAACATGCACAAGCTATTTTAAAGTGTCTTGTGTGTTTAATTGTGTTTAACTGTAATTGCTGCGTGTACAGATTAAGTTTCTCATGTGTTATAAACCAGCTATCTTTACAAAAAGTCATGGTACAGGATGGTGGACTGGGCTGATGAACCCTAGCAGCTTCTTGAAGAAGAGGAGCCTAGATGTGGGCTTCCCCCTCAAATTTTCTGCTGATGCATCTGGGCTTCCATGTCAGTGAAGGTTACTGGGAGCAGGGAAAGGCCTGGCATAATTTGACGCCCTTTACCGAGAAGAGGAAGGATGTCAAATGATTACAGACCTCCATGCTTCTGGAATAACACAATTTGCAAACAAATTTTGCTTAAGGTAGAGTGCCAAGTGCCAGTGCAGCCCATAGGGAGCGGATGTTACTCTTCTGATGTTCTGACATCGTGCCTGTCCCCCTGGTGTGGGAGAACCATTTACACATTAGGAGACCTGCTGATGACAGACCATCACTACGTTACTATTTGGATGATGTCAGTAAGTGAATGCGAAGCAGTAGGATTATGATAGTGCATTAAGCTAAGTAGGTGAAGAAGCATCGCATCAGAGCTAGAAACACAGAAGGGGACAAAGCTGTTGTTCTGCATGTGGACAAACAGAGACCAGATGGAGTTTCTCATGCACAGTATGATACTTGTCTGAAAATTACTTCATTAGTTTCAGCTGACTAAGGAAAATCTAAACTGTAGCAACAAGCAGGAGCATCCAGCAAAAGATCAATTGGATTAAAGAAAAGATCTTTAATACAGAAAGAGAAGCCCCTTAAGGCAATATTGAGGCTTGCTCTGTGGAAGAAGGCACAGCAAGCTGAGCAATGGATTATAATGTTTGCAAACAGGATTTAAAAATTAATAAGGAAGACATTAGTTGTGTTTTCTCTGATTAAAGTTTTGTTTTGAAGGACAAGCTCAATTTTATATTAAATTAATACATATTTTGATCTTTCAGTAATAGATGTAGTTTTACATTTGCAGTACAAATATAATTGTACATTGGCTACAGATACAGGCAGATACAGGATGCAGATAGTGCAGACAATATGTTTTTGTCACAGTTATATTTATGCATCGGTTGTTTATTACATTGATTTCTCTAGGTCCAGTATACATCCTTTTTCTCATTCTATTAACAGAAATACAAGGCCTGTATATCTTTCTAACTTGTAGAACAACCTTATTAAACTAATGTGAGGATATTTTGCAATTGACATATGGTAAAAGCTTGGGTCAGATAAAGCTCATCTGAGACTTCATTCATATAGTTCCTGTCTTGTTGATTGTTTTAGATTAGCTATATAAATTGCACAGCCAAGATGAAAGATCACATGCCTTCCATCGGGTGCATCCCAATGAAGAACAAGTTGGGCAAAAAGACCAGGAGGCCTGCATGGATGAGCAAGGAGCTCCTGGACCAACTGAAAGTGAAGAGGAAAGCCTGTAGAGGGTGGAAGCAGGAACAGGTAGCCTGGGCGGACTACGGAGAGGCTGTACGAGTGGCCAGGGATCGGGTGAAGAAGGCTAAAGCCCTGACGGAATTGAATCTGGCCAGGGATATAAAAAGCAACAAGAAAAGCTTTTATAGGTTTGTAGGGGACAAAAGAAAGTCCAAGGAGAATGTAGGCCCCCTCCAGAAGGAAATTGGTGTTCTGGTTACCTGGGACACGGAGAAGGCTGAGGTACTTAATGACATTTTTGCCTCAGTCTTCACTGATAAGGGCTCTTGTCTCCCCACCCAAGCTGTGGAAGGAACAAGCAGGGACTGCGAGGATGAAAAACCACCCACGGTACTCGAAGAGCAGGTTCAGGAACATCTGAGGAAATTGAAGGTGCACAAGTCCATGGGACCTGATGAGATCCATCCGTGGGTTCTGAGCGAACTGGTGGAGGAAGTTGCCAAGCCACTGGCCATTGTATTTGAGAAATCGTGGTGATCTGGTGAGGTCCCCGATGACTGGAAGAGAGGGAACATAACCCCCATTTTTAAAAAGGGAAACAAGGAGAACCCGGGCAAATACAGGCCGGTCAGCCTCACCTCTGTGTCTGGCAAGGTCATGGAGCAGATTCTCCTGGAAACCATGCTAAGGCACATGGAGAGCAAGGAGGTGGTTGGTGACAGCCAGCATGGCTTCACCAAGGGCAGATCGTGCCTGACCAATTTGGTGGCCTTCTGTGATGGGGTGACAGCATCGGTGGACAAGGGACAAGCAACGGATATCATCTACCTGGACTTGTGCAAAGCTTTTGACACTGTCCCGCACGACATCCTTCTCTCTAAACTAGAGATACATGGGTTTGATGGACGGACCACTCGGTGGATAAAGAGTTGGCTGGATGGCCGCACTCAGAGAGTGGTGGTCAACGGCTCAATGTCCAAGTGGAGACCGGTCACCAGTGGCGTCCCTCAGGGGTCCGTGTTGGGCCCAGCCCTGTTCAACATCTTTGTCGGCGACATGGACAGTGGGATAGAGTGCACCCTCAGCAAGTTCGCTGACGACACCAAGCTGTGTGGTGCTGTTGACACGCTGGAAGGGAGGGATGCCATCCAGAGGGACCTGGACAGGCTGGAGAGGTGGGCCCATGCCAACCTCATGAAGTTCAACCAGGCCAAGTGCAAGGTCCTGCACCTGGGTCATGGCAATCCCAGGCACAAATACAGGCTGGGCGGAGAATGGATCGAGAGCAGCCCTGAGGAGAAGGACTTGGGAGTGCTGGTGGATGAGAAGCTCAATGCGAGTCGGCAATGTGCTCTTGTGGCCCAGGCCAAACGGATCCTGGGCTGCATCAAGAGAAGCATGGCCAGCAGGTCGAGGGAGGTGATTCTGCCCCTCTACTCTGCCCTGGTGAGACCCCACCTGGAGTACTGTGTCCAGTTCTGGAACCCCCAACATGAGAAGGACATGGACCAGTTGGAGAAGGTCCAGAGAGGGGCCACGAAGATGATCAGAGGGCTGGAGCACCATTCCTATGAGGACAGGCTGAGAGAGTTGGGGCTGTTCAGCCTGGAGAAGAGAAGGCTCCGGGGAGACCTGATAGCAGTCTTCCAATACCTCAAGGGGGCCTACAGCAAAGATGGGGAGAGGCTGTTCAGTAGGGCCTGTTGTGATAGGGTGAGGGGTAATGGTTTTAAAATAGAGGGAGGTAGATTTAGATTGGATATTAGGAAAAAAAATTTCACAATGATGATTGTAGAATACTGGAACAGATTGCCCAGAGAGATGGTGGATGCCCCATCCCTGGAAACATTCAAGGCCAGGCTGGATGAGGCTCTGAGCAACCTGATCTAGTCAGGGATGTCCCTGCTCCTTGCAAGGGGGTTGGAATAGACGACCTTTGAAGGTCCCTTCCAACTCTAACCATTCTATGATTCTATGAAAACAACAGATTTTCCCATTTCTTTAACAAGAATTTTTACCATCTCTCCACTCTGTTACCTAATACTGTCCCTTCAGCATCATTTAGTATGCTTTCCAAATCTTGCTGTTTTGACTTATAAAGCACTCACCTCATAAACCTGTGTTTGGGAAAGCAGGTAGGGACTAAGTCCAACAAATGGAGGTATCAGTTCTTCTGCAGCAAAAGATGGGAAAGTGGGGATGTTTCCTTCTTTCTGCCCCTATTTTGTAGTTTTGGGGTGGGGTTTTGGCAGCTCTCTGAAGTAATTAAATGGCATGGGAACACAGTATAGCTAATATCCAAGGAATACACAAATAATGTGTAAATTCACCTAAGACATCCAAGTTGAAAATCGGTTAAGAATATGCTTCACACCTGATAATGTCAGGATATATTGATATTTCACCTTTACACCAACTGTGCTCCTAATTAAGCAATCTCAATTTGTTTTCTCCAGGATTAATTTTATTTTTATTCCTTATTTATTTATTTTTCTTTGATAGGAAATGTGATGAAAATCTATTCTCATCCTGTTTTCTTTGGTTTCTGATAGACAGGAATATTCCTTTTATTTGATTGAAAGCTCCTTTCTTGTTAACTCATATTTTCATGGCTGGAGATGGCCAAGAGGTCTGGTAGATTGTAGTGAGCAAACATGACAGCAGAGCTCACCGTAAGTATATCACTTTGCAGTTGGTGAGATCTAGCCTTTAAATATTGTCAAGTTACAATGTCAATATTTTCTCTATTCACTCATGAGTAACATCCTTTCTGCTTTTTGTCTTCTGTAAAATTATCTTCTTTATAACTTCTACACACTTCTGCATAAACGGAAACTCCTCCTGATCTGTTTACTTTTAATCTCTTTTTTCCCAAAAGACTCAAGTTAATAAAACCTGATAGATATTATCTAAACCAACTGTTTCCTTTTAGTCTTAAACCTGTGTATACATCTGGTACACAGATGTGTACCCTAAGAATCAAGAGATCTGTATGCCCCAAATTTAAGAGTAAGATATCTGGGTCTTAGGAACATATTAGCACCAGAAAAAGTGCTTGTGGAACTTTTCACACTGCTACCTAAAATAAGTAGTGTGTCTTTGTACTGATCACTCATAATTTAAATTAAATGTTACTCTCAAGATGAAATGAAAGCTGGTTCATTTTAATTGCCTACTTGCAGTAGAAGGTAAAGAAACCTCCATTAAGGGAAAACGCCATTCCACAGGCAACATACAGCAAGCCACTTAATTATAAAGAGGTAGTGCAATATGATGTTTTCCATATCTGTAAATATTGAGCATATAACTTGTTAGCCGATATCTAGTGAATAAACAAAAATACGATCTTGACTCAAATCTCCAGTAATAATTAGTTAAATGCCTCTGTGAAGTCCTGTGGCATTTTGAAAATATTATTTAAGGCTGACTCATATCAAATGAGTTCCACTAAAAACAATTCAGTTCCAGCTTCTGAAGGCTGTAGGTGCTTATTATTTTTTCATCTGAAAACTTCCATTCCTTCAAATTGAATTTTTTTTTGTTCAGCCTCTACACTGCACTTACATGTTAAATGGAAAGTGTTAGAGTACATACTATAAGCATTACAAAATTTGTGGTGATTCAAATAATTTTTTTCCTTTCTCCTAAAAAGGAAATAACAGCTTTGGAAAATTACAAAAATGGTAATAGTGGTACAACCTATTAGCAGACCGCAACAGATATTTTCGTTGAGCAGGATTCTTTGTTTTTGTCATTCTGAAAAATTACTCACTGTTTTGCTTCAAACTTGACAGTGCCTGTGTTCTAGTCTGTTAGCCTCCTCTCCATTGCTTTTCAGACTGTTTTTGTACTAGACTGCACTAGTTCTACAATTTATTCAAATTGTCAATAGCAAAGTTCCTTTGAGATATTCAAATCTTGATGAAACCCCTTTTATGGTAAGATCTGCACAGATGAAGGCAAGATGCTGGTTTTAAACCAGGTTCCTATATGACACCTATATGACACACTGTCCTTGCCATGAAGATGTCACAGTTTGTGAGCCTCTTAATGTGCAGTTTTTTTAAGTACTGCTCATTGTTATTTTAAAATGAAACACTTTAGAAAAATCTACTGCTACTACAGAAGACTGTTATCCACCAAGTTTACAACCTCATGAGCAACTAAAGGCTTGCTAGATAATAACTATTATATCATTAGTTATCTATTAGCATCTATTCCGACATTAGTTGTCACTTAATCCATTACCAATTGAATGCTGTATCAGATTTTTACATTATTTTTCCTAGGACTGATGTCAGGTTATTAGCCTTCGGGTATAGTAGCTAAGTATTTGTAGTCCATGAATGATAACACATTGCTCTTCTGGTATTCCCAGGCTCATGAAAATTGGCTTAAAATGAACCAAAGATCTCTTACATGGCTTCCTAAGACATTTAAGTGCAAATTATGACAACCCAATTTAAAATGTTTATGACTAACAAGTATTATTTAGTTTTTTCTCTTTAGAAAAAACATGATAGTCCTCGTATGATAAAAGTACATCAGTCTGATGAAAGTATATCAGTCTGCTTTCTCTCCAAATGCAGAGAAAGAATGTTTACTGGGGTTTTTTTACATATTTAATTTCTACCCTTGTCTTATGTCTGTTAAGTTATGGTTCTACAACATTCCTAGAATTTATTTTCTTCTTCATAAACTTCTGCTTCTTCCAACTATCTTCAGTCATGACTATCTGTGGATGTCACTGATATCTTCAGTACAACTTATTTTTATTTTTGCCTCACTACTAATACGTACAGAGATACTATTATATGTACTTTATATTTCCTCATTCTTCTTCTCTCATACTTTTTACTCTTTTTCACTCTTAATTGCATTTCACTTTTGTACTGAAACAAGCAAGTTTATGGCTAAAATTGGCCTTTTTTAGTTGTAAAATTGGTAAGGAAAGACATTTGAGGACAATATCTTAAATTCTTTCTAAGCATAAGTATTCTTATTTTTCTTCTAATTTTTTCCTCCCAGACAAATTTGCTCATCCTTTTCCTGTTTGGGGACATTGAGCTCCTCTGAAATCTGGCTGGAATTATGCTTTTGACCATATTAAATGGTCAGCTTTGGCAACCACCAGATTCCAATCCAGTGATTAACACGTCTTTATTCATCACAATGAGGTCCAGAGTGGATTTACCTCATGTTGTACGCAATACCTTTCATCTTAGGAATTGCACAGTGTTGAGAAACTCTAGTAATGCTTTATTATAGTCTGCGTGGCACTGCTAGCAACATCTCACACAATAAAATTTCCAATTAGAAAAGCTATTTATTTCATAAGTTACTCCATCTTATATCTCATTAATATTATCTCCACTTCTCTGTGAGATGCAGACCACT
This sequence comes from Tetrax tetrax, assembly GCA_009806455.1. Taxonomy (NCBI): domain Eukaryota; kingdom Metazoa; phylum Chordata; class Aves; order Otidiformes; family Otididae; genus Tetrax; species Tetrax tetrax. The sequence continues at coordinate 806,358 of WHYT01017767.1, forward strand.
TTTTTATAAATTATCTCAGATGCTATGTCTCACACTTTGGTCCTGAGAGACAGCAAACATAGATGTCTACATATGTGCTAGGAGTCCAGTGTTTCTCATGGTCAATGGCAATGTAGTAAATAGAGTTATGGAGCCTAGGGAGTGATTCAGCTCTCTAACACGGACACCATAACAGCATTCATTTACCTAAATGTAGGAATCTAGTATCATTTGAGGTGCTCTAAGGTATCCAGTTAATCTCTGTAGGTTATGAGAAAGGACTTCAAGAGCTGTCCCCTTTTCAAGTGGCAGCTGATGACAAAGCACAGTACTCCACAGTGCATAGTAAGAAGGCATCTGCATTTAGGCAATTCCTTGTTGTCAAGGGGCTTCAGTCATGGTGATGAAAAGGCATCCATTGTTGCATCCACTACAGTCCACATGCCCTGGACTGGACAGCACATCCAAGTGGGGCTTGTTGCTACAACTCAGGATCTCGAGGAGACCTGTTCTGTCCTGAAGTACTGGCAGGAGGTCAGGCACATCTAAGCAATCTAGAATGACATTAGACTCTTATGTTTCGGTACCTGCATTGTGCCCTTGGAGCCCCAGTCCAGGAGATAGTCAGTATTCTAAGTGAGGTAATATCCCCACCTTGTATAAACTGTCTGAATGGTGTTTTCTCCAACAATTTCTCAGTAGACTTCTCCTAGCTGAGTTTTCAGGTCAATGTCTGCAAATAAATATCACAGAAATAGAGTCAAGCAAAATGAGATGTACAAGCCTGGAGACAGTTATGATCTATTCCCTCACCGGTATTTTCCATTTTCTTACCACCTCTGAAAAACATAATAATAAAAAAAAACAAAACAGAGATTTTTTTTTGAAAGGTCAAATAAAAATTTATAAGAGAGTTCTCTGCTCCCATTAGATCATCACTTGAGTCCTCACAGAACAGTTTTCTTTTGTTTTAGTCAAAAAAAGGTTTTCAATAGATTTCATACGTAATTGTATAAGTTGTAGACATTGGAAAGGACAGAAACATTTTAAGATATTTTGCATCATAAGCTTTCATAGTCTTATTTTGGATTGACAGGAGTGCTTAAGGTCTCATTTACTTTCCAACCAACCCAAGAAGGGACCAGCTGTACCAACATTTCCCTCATCTTGTGTCGATTAAGGTGAATATACTACTTTCAAAGTATTCTTGATCACCTCCCATGGATTTTAGACCTCTGTCTGCTTAGCCTGACTCTTTTTTCTTTGCATCTTTGCATTTTTTGAACTTCAGTAAGCACTTAGTAATTGTATTTGGAAGATTATGTATCTGTATATTTATACCAGTGTGTGCCTGTTTGCTAAACAGCAAACTGATTTGGACCAAAAACTGGCATCAACATCTATTCCTTTAGCTTCCCAGACACATTTTTCATGTTTTCTTAATAGATAAAATTACATTTGTTTATATAGATAAGTTATGCTAGAAAACAGAATAGCATTTTCAAAGTACTGTACCTTTTTGGAATAGCAATATGAAGCTAACAGAGGGAATTTCTTTCCTTCTCTCTTCAAATGCTGGGTTGTAATTTCTTTTGCATTGCTAGGTATGGAAAGTAAAACATTGCAATCAGATGTTGTAACCCCTCCAAACTCTCAGTCAGATCAGAACTCCATGTTATCAGCTATTCAAAGATATAAAAAGACAGAAAGAAACTTTTCTATGAAGGGCTGAAGAAAGCATTACAACTGACTGAGAAGAAAAAATAGGAAAGCATTCAGATAGCAAGTAGGTAACAGCATTGTCAATATTTGCGTAGATCGATGCAAAATATTAATGTCACCACACTTAAAACTATTGTATATAATGGACAGCTTACCTCCCCTTTAGGCTCTGCCTACACTAGCAAATAACATAGTGCCCCTGGCACTGGCAAGTAATTTTTTGTAGTATTAATTTATTAGAACGTACTTTTTCATCCTTCTAGCCTGAACTGAACAATTCCTAGCCCTGACTTGAGATTTACCTCTCTCAATAGAGAGTTTAAATGAAGCCACCCTGTTTTGTGGGATAAGATGGCCTTTCAACAGTACAGATGGAGCTAACTCATGCCAGTTGGTCCAGAGCTGGAAAATGACATGATTTCACTTAATAATACAGATGCAGCTTTAGACTCTGGAATATAACCTGGGCCATCAATAAGAAGATAGACATTCACATCCTAAGGTCTGCTGACATTAGCTGATCCACAATTTGAATGTCATCAACTTATAATTTCATTGTTTTCACCATTTTCTCAAAATTTATGTGTGTGTGCATGTGTGTGTGTGTGTGTGCATATGCTACTCTTGCTTTCCACTGGAATTTTGAAGAAGACAGATGGATTATTTTTAATTTTGAAAAGAGAAACAAATATGTTCCAGAAATAAGATCGGATTCCAAGCTTTAGCAGAGTAATAATTTTTCAGTGGAAAAGCTGGTTTTGCGTAGAACTGCTGACACAAACTTAGCTACAGCAATACCGGTGAGTAACACTATAATTTAGGTCATGTTCCTATCCCATAGATAACTTCAAGAACATGGCTAACCAGTTGTGGTATAGTAAAATCCATTGCTCCTATTCCAGTCTCATGAAAGCAGAATAAGACCTTCTTGTTTCCAGAGCTAAGCATCACACATTTGTAATAACTTTACTCATGGACAAAAAGGCTTTACTTTGTGTTTTAGCAGTTAAATCTTTGCATTTATTATGGAACTTCTAGCACAACAATAATTGAATAACCACGAGAGTACCTGGCCTATAAACAGGACAATCACATTAGAAAGACCCACATCTTCTGTAAAAGAGTTTTGGTAAGGCTTTCCTGCTTTTCTTCTATCCTACTGAGATTTACTTTTCCTCTTTCCCGGGACTTAGTAAGTGGATTTTTTGAGGCATGCAAATGTTGTTGAATGAGCAAGGCTGGTTCTGAGCATTTGTGTGACCCTACATCCTTGTGTCCCCTCTGTCCTTTCTCATCAGAGATTTGTGTTGTCTTAGACTGGTGACTTTTCTAGGGAACTCACATGAGGGTCATTCTTTCAAGCAAGTGGGGAATAGATGTGCAGGTGATAGCACACAACATTTTGATTCAAAGTACAGTGAAGGGAAGGAGGTGTTTGCTTTACCAATGAGCATGATATACTTCTCCTGAAAGCCACCACTAATGAATTGTCATATATTCACATGTCAAAACATTTTCAGAAATTTGCCTTCCAAGGTATTGGAAAACAGCGTTTAGGCTTCTGATTGACTCAGATGATATTGAACCTTTTACTCTATGCCTCTGTGCCTCACCTAGTAAAGCTCATCTTGTCTGCGTCTGAGCTCCCTGTTAATCTTGGAGCCGAGACTGTTCTCAGGGAAGAACTCAATTTATTTCCTGAATTTCCAGCCTGCAAACAAGGCCACTGGAGTGACTGGGGACTTTTGTAAGCTCTACAGTAACCTCTATATGTGGCTACACATCCCATTCCGGGCCCTGAGCACATCAGCAGGCTCTAATTGCCCTGACCAGCCTCATCTACATTCTCCAGCCACGACGCCTTCACCCACTGGCCCAGCAGCTGTATTTAAGCTGAACCCCCAGCCCTAGCTGTGTTGTGATTATGCTGCGCCTGGATTTGTACCTGGCTTTACCTTACTAACTTCATATCTGAGTGTCATGGTTTAACCCCAGCCAGCAACTAAGCCCCACACAGTCGCTTACTCAGTGGGATGGAGGAGAGAATGAGAAAATTTGTGGGTTGAGATAAAGACAGTTTAATACGTAAAGCAAAAGCTGCACATGCAAGCAAAGCCAAACAAGGAATTCATACACTACTTTCCATTGCCAGGTAGGTGTTCAGCCATTTCCAGGAGAGCAGGGCTCCATCACACATAACAGTTACTTGGGAAGACAAATACCATAACTTCAAATGCTGCTCCGCCTCCTTCTTCTTCCCCCAGCTTTATATGCTGACCATAACGTCATATGGTACGGCATATCCGCTTGGTCAGTTGGAGTCAGCTGTCCCAGCTGCATCCCCTGCCAGCTTCTTGTACACCAACAGCCTACTTGACAGCATGGTGGTGCGAGAAGCATAAAAGGCCTTGACTGTGTAAGCACTGCTCTGTAATAATGAAAACATCCCTCTATTATCGGCACTGTTTTCAGCACAAATCCGAAACCTAGTCCCGTACTAGCTACTATGAAGAAAATTAACTCTATCCCAGTCAAAACCAGTGCACTGTGCTTGACCTCGAACCTGTCTCCTCAGTAGATATCTGTCAGTGGATGGTTGGCCAGCCCTGGTTAAAGTTACCAAATCAGCTCTGTTCATCTTCGTTAGGTGCTCATGAAATTGCTGTCCTGCCTTGTGTAACTGCTGGCTCCCAGCTTGTGCAGCTGCCCTCTCTTGCTGAACGCCAACAATAAGCTCAGGGAAAAGGAAGGACCTGAGCTTTAATGTAACTCCTGGGACAATGAGTGGTAGATGTCTAGATAGGCAGAGGTACTCGAAGAGTATGATCATGGCACCAAGAGCCTCCTGATGTACTCTGTACCCCTGGTACCACGTATGGAATCACAGTATGGTTTGGAAGGGACAATTAAAGATCATCTAGTCCAATACACTTGCAATGATCAGAGACATCTTCAACTAAATGAGGCTGCTCAGAGCTCTGTCCAACCTGACCTTGGATGTTTCCATAAATGGGGCATCTACCACCTTCCTGGGCAACCTGTTCCAGTGTTTCACCACCCTCAATGTAAGAAATTACTTCCTTATATCTAGTCTGAATCTGCTCTCTTTCAGTTTAAAACTGTGCCCCTTGTCCAGTCACTACAGGCCCTGGTAAAATCTCCCTCCATCATTCTTATAAGCATCCTTTATATATTGAAAGGCTGATATAAGGTCTCCCGGGAGCCTTCTCTTCTCCAGGCTGAACAACCCCAATTCTCTCACCTTTTCTTTGTAGGAGAGGAGTCCCAACCCTCTACCATTCTCATGGCTGTCCTCTGGACCTGCTCAAACAGGTCCATGTCTTTTTTGTACTGGGAACCACAGAACTGGATGCATAAGTCCAAGTAGGGGTCTCATGAGAGCTAAGTAAGAGGGGGAGAATCAGCCCCTTTGACCTGCTGGCCATGCTTCTTTTTATGCATAAGGTGTGGTTGGATTTCTATGTTGGAAGCGCACATTGTTGACTCATCCAGTTTTTCATCCACCAGCATCCCAAAGTCCTTCTCTGCGGAGCTGATCTCAACCCATTCATCACTCAGTCTGTACTGATACTTGGATTGCCTCAACCTTCAGGAGGTTTACATATGTTCACGTACTACCACACATGCTCTCATACCAGCCCAGAAGCTGTTAGTGAGATAGCCAAGTGGCTAGAAAGCTCTTTTATCTCCTCTCTCTCACTTGAATTGTGAGGGAGGGTGGAGGGTGGTGGGAGGCATCCTCACCTTCCTCCTCTGTACGGCAGAGCTTTGGTAAATTGGACATGTCTTCTCCAATTCCTGTTGTCTTTTTTTTTTTCTTTTTCAGCTCTGCAGAATAATCTAAAATTGTTGTGCAGTTGTGTTTTTTCCATTGGGTGAGAACATTCCTGCTGCCTGAGATGTAGTGAATACAACAATGCTGTGGGTCAGAATTCTGACAAGGAAGTTCAAAGGATATATTACCTTTTCACAGTAATTTAGTTCTTTGACAGCAGTAAGGAGCCTAACTACTTAACTTTTTCCATAACAATCCAATTATCTGCATGTGTTGAATAGAAATTCATGCAATCTTCTCTATCTCCTTGTAACCTACACATGCAGTGACTCCTATTATATATAAGAAATGATTGGCATGTCTTTAAAGAACTTGGTGCTGCAAATGAGCAGTAAGAGGTAGAAAAGAAAAAAAAATGTTACCCAAAATGTTAATCTTTTCATTTAATTTTGGCGATGGCATGATGAAATATTAAATCGCCTGAGGTTTAGGGTCTCCTAATCGCTCTCCGTTAGCCAATACTTCAAAGACAGTGCTTCGTTTCAATACTTCATTGCAACATATCCACTTTCTCCTTCCATGTTAGAATGATGTGTATGGACAAATCTCTGACGGATTATTCTGAGAAGTGAATAAGCTTTTTGAAGCATTGCAATTGTCTGAAGTTTCTAACATAGCCAAGCAATATTTAGAATGATTCTGTCATTCGTGTCAAGATTATTTTATGCATTTTGAAATTCCTTTTTTTTTTTTTTCTGCACTCTGGAATTTGGTTTATTCTTTATAATCTTTAGAATCCTGCAAAGATTCAATACCTTTACATTAAAAGATGAAAGAATTTATCAGCAGAATACTACATCATTAGCTTAATTCGTTCTGAACTTCCCTGTTGAAAGAACTTTCTAACATGCACTTAGTAGAAGACACAGGGTTCCTATTTTCCATGCCTTTATACTGGGATTTGAACACATTCAAAAAGTTGCTATGCTGAGAAGCACTAGCCTAATTCATTTCAATTAAAGTCTTCATCTGGAAACAATAATATAACTTCTCCAAACCCGAAGTTTGCAAAAATAGTAGCAAAATCCTTAAGGCTTTTTCATTCAAATACAATATGTATTTAATACATTATTTGAAAATTAATAAAAGGTGTGTGATTTATCACAAATGATATACTTCAATGCTGTTGAGTCAATATCATAAAGATCTGGAAAAACATAAAAAGTTTTGTAAATCGTAACCATTTATACAGGATAAAGCAGTACATATTCTACTGTCCATTCTGCCAAATGGTAGGAGCAACAAAAACAATCAATCATTATTTGTCCATGTAAGCAAAATATCATGCCATTTATGACCAGAAATAATGATCTGCAAGTATTTGTCTTCACTACCAGTACCTGGGATAATTTTTTGGATGAAACTTTTCCGGATGGAAGTGGTTTAGACAATGTTTTATTTGCTTGTTTAAAAACTGTCTTTTTTTTTTTTATGTAGATAGTGGGTGGAATCTTTTTCCCTTCAAAATTGAGTGCCCATCTGTAGTTTTCAGTTCTTCTAACTGAAAACACTGGAACTATTCATGTGGGTAAATGGTTGCAGATGCAAGGTTTTCAATGTTTGTTATTTTAAAAAAAAAAAAGTTTTACTCTATTTCTTGCTGCAGGCATACATGTAGATTCAGAAACATGACCATCACTTTTTCTCATCACACAGCAGATTCTCTGATCTTGTTATTACTTCCCTTTATTTATCTTTTTTTTTGTAATATTATGTTATAATCTAAAAAGATGTGTGCCTATATACATGTATGATTAAAAAATACTATTTTTCATATTTTGTCCATTCTTTTTCCCACAGATTTAAATCCCAGTTTAAGCAGGCAGTAACAGAGCATTAACATTCTTCTGGTCTGCTGACTTAAGACACCCTTATAGAGGTAATCTCCAAAGCTTTCAAGCAGTATAATGTACACACTGAGTAAGAGAACAGCCTGACAAAGCAGTTTTGAGGAAACCACATCTTTGTATCTCAGAAAGGAAAGCGTGGGGTTTAACAGGCAGCCTAAGCAGCCCTCTGTAGTTACTGCCTACATCCAGTGCACCTCAGGCACTAACAGCCCTGAACTTCCAGAGCAGGAAGCAGGGCAAGAGACCAAAGGCTGTTTTATGTCACTTTAAATGTACTCATTGATGGGTCTAGCTGATTGCGTGTTTGTGTTGAGTTTAATTCAAACATTAAAATAGTCTTTGTGCCTTTTCAGGAGACGCAGAGATACTTTGTTCTATTGCAGCTGGAGCTGCTGGATCACTGTTAGGGTAACATTTTATTCTAAAATTTATCAACCACTTTTACTTCTGCTATTTCAGTTTGAAGTGGATGCACTTAATGTTCAATATCTCACAGCTCATGTTTCCCCTTCAGTGCTGTGCAAACTTGTCTCAAATATGATCCTTAATTTATTTTTATTTTTTTTTTAATAAACTGCTTCCAACTAAATTAGCACAGACTAAATCCCTTTGCTGGTTAAAAATTTTGAATTGAAAATACCCAACCACCTAGCAATAGCTTGGTAATGACTGTGAAAAATAAGACCACTCCTTCTGAAAAAAAAAAAAAATTATAGAGATGTAGGCCAGTTCCTGGAGAAAAACTGACTTCAGAGCAATGTCTGCATTCAGAGAGGATGAGCAAAAACACATCCATTTGCAAAGGAAGAGTAGTTGATTGTGGACTTACAAAAAGCCTATTGATTTCGCAGCTAACCACTCTATTTTTTTTTATAAAAAAAAGAAAAGAAAAGAAAAACATCAGAGTGTTTTTGTGTATTTGTGTAGCAACTTTTTATAAAACCTCATAAACATCTTTCCTCCTAGTTTTCACAATTAGTGAACAGTGACTTTGTTACTGTCCCTCAGTGACACTAGATGGCACTTCAGAGTAGTGGTGAAATTAGAAAGCCTTTTGTAATCTTTTCTAGTTATTTTGCATATGATATTATAGAGGTATGAAATTAATGCTAGCATCGAAGGAAAGCTATTTCTCATCTTTCTGCTAATTTGTATGTATGACACTGAAGTAGATAATACTGTCTTTTTAAAAGACGTTGCAAACAAGCAGAAAGAGATTATAACACAGTAGTTAACTGCTAGGTCAAAAAAGCCAGATTATGGTCCAAAGAGCTGTTTTTAGAGGATTTGAGAACTAGTTTGAGGAGAGAACTGAAAAAAAAAAAATCTATAGGCTTGGAAAGCAGAGCAACACATTACTGCCAAAGACTTAAGACATGATCCTTTCTGGGAAAAGGAATTAGATTTGATGCCATTTATACACCATCAATCAGGTATATGACAACTGTCCATAAACTGGTGCACTTTAGAAGAAACCTGCCAGGTCTCTTCTGGCCTTAAAAGACAAGCATATATGAAGACACTAATTGATCTGTAGTCAAGTTTTGCCTAACAAAAAAAAAAAAAAGTGTATTTACTTTTGGAAAGCCTAAACCTGAGGGATACCACATTAATTTAAAAAAGAAAAAAAAACCAGGAAGGATACTACAAAAGCAAAATAATAAGTTCACAGTATTACCATCAAACTGCATTAAAAACTTAAAGAATTATCACTTCTTCAAGACATCATTTTAGTCTCCAACTTAGTCACTTCAGTAGAAGATGTGAGGGATTATTTTCTCTAGTTAAAAATCTCTTACAGGGATTTTAATTAATATTCTACAGGATTCATGGATGGGAAAAAAATATGCATTTAGATATAAAAAAAAAAATCACAGAAAATATTTACCATAATTCTGAAAAGCTCTTTGAATAAGAAAAGGAGAAGTTCAAATATTTACTCAGGCATATTCCTAAGTAATGTGATGAATCATATGTATTATTATTTTAAAATGTCAAAAAATACATCATTGACTCTAATTTTATTCTGTCTTCTTTAGCACAAAAAGACAGGATTTTAGAGATACTATTACAAAATCAATTTTAAAAGTAAAGGCAAGAAAGTGCTATTATTTTAATTTGGATTTTTCATCATTTCATATTTGGTGGAAGACATAAGAAGCCACTGTATGTCAGCTAAATTCTTCCATCATTCTTGCAACTGAGGATCTGTCACTGGACCTTTTTTGTTCTCATATCTCTGGTTTCCACCAGCTTGAGTTTTCAGATCATAGGATATGGTTTTTTTCAGGCTCCCTAGGAGAGTCTATTCTGACACCCAAGAAATGATCTCATCCCTGCCTTCAGTGACCCCTCTGTGATACAGGGATGCAGTGAGGGATAAGATGCCTTAGGCTGCACCAGGAAACAAGGTTTTATTATTTTATGTGCTTGAGTCCTACAGGCCATTTTGTGACTGTTTACTATCTTCATACTTTATGGTGGAATTGGAGATGCATTGTTGGGCCTAAGGGCTTTCTAATTTAGGTCTTTTATTTCTTCTCACTCAACTGTTTATAGTTTGTTTGCATGTGTTCTTTTTTTTCTTTCTTTCCTTTATTTTTGGGGGGTTTTTGTTTTGTTTTGTTTTTCAGTTGAAGAACCGTCTGTTCTGTGTTTATATGAAAAGTAGTTTTAAAAGTATTGGGCTTCTTGCTGCTTTGAAGTCTCTGCAGATGTTGTGTGTAGACTGGACTTAGGATGAGGTCCTGTCAGTCAGAAATTGTAGGTATTGCTGCACAATTTATGGAAAACCAACATTGTGTTTACCTCTTGATTTTGTCATGATCTTGCTGAGGTCTCACATTACAGGATTTGTTTATTCTGTTTTATTGCGCAGGACTGGAAATCAGGAAAGTCCCATTGCCTTTGCAGCCCTTTGTTGTTGGCGGAGAAGGTATTTGATGTGGAATAGTTTATCCTTTAGCACAGAGGGCAGCGAGCTTGGTATGGGACATATCATAGGTATTACAGAGGACTAGGGTCAGATACTTTCTTCTGGACTTAAAGTTCCTTCTGGTTTGAAAGAAAAGCCTTAGTCCTGAGAGATTTTAAAGCCGTGGAGGGAGAACTGGGAAGTTTGTGTATATGGTTATATGAAGTTTTATGTAATATGTAATTGCTGTTATTTATTGCATAAGTCTCTTCCTGGAAGTTGTACCTGCCTCTGGTTGTTTGAACCATCTACATACAAACCCTGTGGAGTTGTTCAGGCTAAGGCAATGCCTTTGTTCTCTATGGAAATGCCAGCACTTAGCTTTCTGCATGAAGTCTCTCTCTGAATAATAGCAGATACCCAGCCAAGAATCAAAATGAAAAAAATCTAACTGCTGATTTTCTTGAGGGTTTTCCTTCCAGTGACAGAAGGATATCATATATTGTTAGTTTTATTTAAAAATAATACTCAGAAAACGTGAAAAACAGAAGAAAAAACAGATGCAAAGGGGGGAAGTCATTGGCTACAATATGAAGAAGAGAGATACTGAGAGTGCAAACACACTTTTTCTGTGTAATGGCTTAGTGATTCATAATTGTTTCCAATTATTTACTACCTGAATAAATGACATCTATAAAGAGAATGTATTCATTTTCTATTAAAAATATCTGTGAGTGTTAGACATGAAAAAGTTTCTCAAGGCAAGAGAATTTCAGACAACTTGCTCTTACTGTAGCTATTACCATGCCAAAGATGCTCAGCTTTCCAGACTTAATCATAATCAAAGTTCTGACACACTATGTTATGCTATCAAAACAGAAAATAAAGACAAACACTTTGGAGTTTGCCTGTATTACATTATTCTTTAATATAAATGACATATAAGTTTTACAAATTAGAGAGATTGACTTTGGAGTATTAAGAGGCTGCAGAAGATTCTTTTAAGGTGACATTTTTATTGAGTATATGTTTAGATTTGTAGATTGACAGTAGAAATGTGCAGCCTACCTTTGATGTGCTTGCTACCCACTGGTATGGGTGGAAGTATCCCAATTTGCAGAGGGCTTCAAATCACTTTAAGAAAATACTTCTATGAATTATGTCCCAGCAATGTCCAGCTAGGCCTTGCAGTTATTTCATGTTTTGCTATACTTATGATTTTGCTTATAATCTAAATTCCACAAATTCATTAGATGGGGAGCCTGCATATCTCTACTTGACAATTAAAAACATTGTTTAAAAAACAAAAACAGGAAAGGATGCTGACAAATGTACAATGCAGAACAAGTGAACAGTGAACTGCTATTATTTTTGGTTTAAATATATACATGGAATGATACCAATGACTAAACCCTAATACCATACTTTGCAAGGCAGTCTCACTGAAGTCATTAAAACTGCTGTTCTGACTAAGGTGAGAGGGATTTGCCCTAGTGAAATTTAGTCATTGAGCTCCAGACATAGGTTACAGGTTTTGTACTGCAGACTACTCATTATTTTGTTCAATAGGATTATGTTAGGCTAATCCTGAATAGCATTGCTCTAGAAGAATGGCAAACTTAAGAGAACTATGTGTACAATATGAATTTATTTTATTTTTCCCAAAATAATGACATTAGCAACAACTTTATTTGCCTCTGCTAAATAGATACATTCAGAATTAGCTTAGTGTTATAGTGGATATTTTTAAACCTCCAGGGCTTGAAATAAATTTAAAAGAAGTAACTCTCACCTTCTCAAGTCTCAAGATGATTTGAGAGTCCTTTTCCGCTATAGTTTTTTTTTTGTTTGGTTTTTTTTTGGTTTTTTTTTTGATGTGGCTATAAAAATAACCTCATTCACTATCTTTTTTTTTTTTTTTTTAATATCATAGCTTGACAAATATTTACTCCGAATCTCATATACAGTGGAATCTGAAAATCTGTAGCATTCAGCATACTGAAAAATACCACAGAAAGCATGCTGGAAAAGAAGGCTGAAATAAGTCAGTTTAAAGCACAGTTGGCAATTCTTTTTGATGGTATGCTTGATCTTGTACATTTGTAATGATTTATTTATTCTACATCAATGGATCATCTCCACTTTAAAGTGAAATTTCTGGTATTTGGCATTAATTGTTAGCAACAACTTTTTGAACAGGCCCATTACAACAGGTACTTTAGCTGAAACACAACCGAATCCTATCTTTAGACATCTATTTGTAATTTCCAATCTGTACTGCAGAGCGTTCATGGATACACCGGAAAGCAGATGGCTGGATTTCCCAGTACTGCACGGGGTTGCTGAAGAGACTCACACCAGAATAGCTAGCCTTTTTGGTGTTGTAGCCAAGAGGGCAAAAGTCGTTGATACCAATTGAAGCAATTTTGTTGTTATGAAGATAGACCACCTGAAAAACATAGAAGTACAGAAGTGAGAAACAGAGCTTCTATGGCAAATAAGATAAAAGATTTAATGTTAAATACTTGGTGTGTATTATGCAATGTTATACAGAGTAACAATGTCATTTAAAAAAAAAAAAATGCTTGATTCTGCTTACCTTTTGAAATACCTAGAGTACTCCCAATTAGAAGTTATTTCTACAGAAAGAGCAGAAACTGTGCAAGGCAATCTAGTAATATTACTATCATTTGATCATACTGTAACCCAAAAAAAGAAGTCAAAGATGTGAAATTATTAATACAGTGCTGTGGTTCAGAAGCATGTGCTGTATATAAAGAATGTATTTGGTGCTAATTGGTTTTTCATCAGCTCTAATGCTTTTGCCCTCATGAGTGCAACTGTACAGGACCCAGAGCCGAAGTAATCACTAATGCTAATTTAAAATAGCTGATGAATATTACTTTGCTCCAGAGTCACCATTTCTAATGAATTTTCCCAAGCTACACGCAAGTGGTGATTTACATTTGGGAGTCTTCATTCTTTGGAGTTTTCTTTCCCGTAAAATCTTAGTCCAAGTGAAGACAGATTTAGATTTGTTCCAAGAGGCCATATTTCTAGCTATCCAGCCACATAGACCACACAGACAAAATATAGCTGATGTGAAATGCATATTGCATCTCCTTGCTCTCCTGATGGCATAGCTTTGTGAGATACCAAAGGAAAGGTTCTTGGGAAATGTTGCAAGATGTCACTGGGTAGAATTGAAAAAAATTCAACAGAAGAAATGTTCTTTGAGAGCTTTTTTTGGAGTAAACAGGAAATCAAAGTACACAAATAAACTCATATTTGTTGTGTCCCCTCAGACACAAAGAGATACAAATGCACACCTCCAAATCTATAAACCTCCATAGCCACACTCACACAAAAATCAGAATAAGAGTCTTCCTGTTTGCAACTTTTCCATGCCAATTCAATGGTTTATGAAACTTGCATCGAGTTACCTTTTGCACAAATACTCTATATGTTTCTGTTCAAGGCTGAATAACCACGCAAATACCACTCAGAATTTTTCAACTATTGCTGTCTGAGGCAGTATGATAAACTTTACCTGGATATATTTGTGTTCACCCAGCCCACCAGGTACTCTGACAAGTTCATTGTTGTTCAAATGGAGCTCTCTCAGATGAGGTACGTTGTTCAGAGAGCCATTTTCAACTGAAGAAATACTGTTGAAGCTGAGACCCAATCTGAAAAAAACAAACCACAACAAAACCAACCCAAACCAAAAAAAAATATTAAACTTGCTCACATAACAATATTTCCTAGATTTATTACTTCTACACATTACTGTTGTAGAACAGACCAGACTAATTTTCAGAATTATGCGTGAGGTACAGAGTCGCCACAGAGAACCAGCTTAGATAAGCATATTTAAATATAATTTTGATATCTGGTGTGAACTATCATAATTATCATTATATCATTTAACTTGTGCCCACAGTACTGCATGCTTTCACGAGCCATATGACTAATCCCACTGTAAATATGTACTGTGTATCTCCATAGACAACAATCTTTCTTTAAAAGCTGAATGTCTCTGGCATGACTTTAGGAGTACTGGATGTAATTCTCATTGTCAAACTACATAACCCATGTTGACCAGAGCTGTTAAGTTTTGAACTTCACCACATCCTTCTAAGATATTAATGAAGTTAGAGCCATGTTACACACTGGAAATAGGAGCTGAGTCCCACGCAATGATCTGTTCAGCAGGATACAGAAGTGGGATGTACACATTTCTCCTGGGTTCCAGTCTGGAGCTTTCACCACAAAATCATCCTTCTTGCTTTATACATACACATGCTGGGTTTACTAGCTCGACTCATGCCTAATTTGGGAAATCTTGTCCTGTCTGCATATTTTTGTGTTATTACTATTTTGGTTTGTCATTACAAAACTATGGATCTTTTTCAAGAGACTCTTGTAAGTAACAATGCTCTATGTTGCTGTAAGGAATTCAGTGATAATTCTGCAGGAGTTGTCAACATCAGGAGTGTTGTCCTTTGAGAAAATTATTTCTATAAAGGCTAAACCTACTTCATCTCCTTGGCTTTATCTTTTTTTTCCTCAAGCAATCTTTTTTTCTCACATCTTTGCTAGAATTTGGTGAGGAAGAATTTTCATTTAGAAGTTATTAGAACAAAATTCCTTTTGCGTAGAGTACATCAAGATTTAGTAAAGCTTCGGGGATTTGATCCTATGAAGCAATTTAGTTGAAAGATATACAGAAAATCTACAAAGAATTTCAGTAACGGGTTCTTATAGTGACTGTCTTTAAAAAGATTGGGGAAAAAAAGAATTTTGGCAAATTCTTGGTTGACACATATCTAAATATATGCTTGCTACTTATGCAAGGTCTATAAGAAGATATGTCACACCTAGGGAGATTAGCATGAAAAAAAAAGCAGATCTGACCTTCATATTGGTTTGTTGAAGCAAAAGTAACCCCTTTACACAACATAAGGATGCACAGGATCTAACTTTGGATTAGCTCATGCAGGGAAGCTCTTTAGGGAAAAAAATAAATTGGAGAAGTGGATCTAACTCCCACGAGCAGTGAAATTATATGTAATTACATCTCATCTAAGTGTGTTACAAACAAACTCTCAGTCACTTGGGGCTATGTTTACAAATGAAATAAGACAATATTAGTGTGTAAAATACAGAGTGATTAAGAGTGTTAGGAAAAAATATGGTCTTCATCTGTCTTCTTTTTCTCATGGGAACAGAAAGTGAAGAATTTGAAAAATCACTCTTGCTTACTATATTGACATACTATTTTCTTTTATGTTAGTGAATATGTAGCTTATTTCCAGTGTTTTAGCTGATGTAGTCACAGTGTTCTAAATCATTGAATAATATTATCAAAAAACATACCTAAAAATTTAGGAACTTCTCAAATGTTTTTTCCACCTTCTTTTGCCTCCAATATCCCCGCTTGCCCATTTCCACTTTGTTGTTATATGCCCTTTAACAAACTTCATGCTGCTCAAGATCATCATTATTCAGGGCTTGATGTGACTTCCACTGCATGGAGGTATATCTTTTCAGTAAACTTAAATAGGATCTAGACTTTAGTAGCATCAGTTGTGTAGTGTTTATATTGTCTTGTGGAGCTTATTACTGCATGAAACCAGCAAAGTCTTTGTTTGGTTTACATTAATGAGATTTTTTTTTTTCCACTGCAGCACTGTACGAAGACTTTTGGAAGACTTAAGAGTAGTTTGAAAAGGAAAACAAACAAACAAAAAGGACAAATACTTGCTTTCTACTAGAATTCAAGAATTCAAAAGGCAATGAGCAGTCGATCTACATCCAGCTCTTTTACAGTTCAAAACAGCTTAACACAGTCAGAAAAAATTACCTGTTTCTCAAAGTCTAACTACTTTAGGGCAGCTATTAGACTGTAGAGCATGTTTGACATGATCCAGGAGGAGAGTGATCTGACCTCATATTGATGTTTCTGAAGTCTTAGATGTATAAATAAAAGCTATTTTTTGGTGACTTATTTCTGTGTTATAAGTGGCATGTTGCCCCTTAGATTTAACACATAAGCTGTCCGGTGCTCTTTCACAGCTCCCTCCTTTCTTTGTTCTGTTACGTCCAATGTCCTCCTTTCTTGCCAAATCTGTATTCTGCCTTATTTTTCAATCTTGCAAATGAGGATTTCTGACTATGTTTATGTTGCTTGCTTAAGCACAGGCTTAAGCAGTTTAAAACTTCATGCCTGCCCTGAGCAGCTCCACATTTCCACACCACAATCAACAGAGTATCTTGTTTCTCCATACAGTACAGCCACAATGGAAGCGGCCTAAGGTTAGGTATTTTTAGTAGTCCATCAGCACTTGCTGCATAAAACTTTATGCCTGAAGAAGGATTTCCAAAAATATTGTCCATGTGATGTTGCCTGTAATGTTTTCCAAGTATTAATGTGAAAAAGGAGAAAAACTGGGTCATCTACAGGACAGCTGACGCACCCTCCACACACCTCCTCTCCCGGTAAATTACTCTCTACCTGAGTAGTTATGCTCTTGTTTTGCTTCTGGATGTTTTCTTTATCATTTACAGGATGTTACATTTTATACTAAGCCTCTACCATCTGCTGATAACCGCTACATAGTCCCCTAACCCATAATTATGATATTCTTATTTTTCCATTATAATCCAGGAACAGACTTTTTTTTTTTTGAGTGGAGATGAATCTGCGATCAAATGTGAACATCAAACATGAATTAAAGTGTCTTATTTGACAAGCTCTTGAAAGATGTTCTAAGACTTATCACCTGAAATTGCCAGATTCAAAATACGTATTACTTTACTATGTACTTCATTCCACTTAATTGCTGTCCAAGCTACTATAAACAATGATAAACTTAACTCCCGTTGCTCAGTAATCTCTCTTTGATTTCTGCTTCCTGCCTTCATTATAACAAGCAGAATGACTAAGATGAATATCCAGGAATTAGATGCAGTAATCTGATTAACTGTCTTTTAGATTAATTTTATTTCTATTTCCATACAAAAGTTTTAAAGTATCATAGTATTAAAATATCTTATATTAAAGGTCTATTTTGCTATTTTAGCATGTTATCGAATGTGAATTAATTGACAAATAATTCTGTATGTCTATACTTTTCAGGAATTCTCCTGATATTTTCCTAAAGTCAGAGAAATTTATTCAATAACATATTCACAGATTAGGAAAATACAAGCACCCTGAAAAAATGACCCTTTTTTATTTATATTGTATGGGATTTTGGGGGAGGGGGGTTTGGTCATGTTCTTAGACGCATTGCAGATTTACCTTTCTTGAGAAATAGAGGAACATTGTTGTTGTTCCCATGTGCTTTTTTCCTCAGTTTCCAGAGGAAATTGCATCAGCAATGCAGTGTCCCAAGAAAATCGCATAAAGCAAAGATGGAAATAAAATGAAAGAGGCATGACATAATTTAAAATATCTAATTCCTCTCTTTATCTTTAAAAAAAAAAAAAAAAAAAAGAAAAAAAAAAAAATCAGAGAAACGGTTGTCCTGGGCATATATCACTTATAATTGAAAACAGCTGAAAGGTGTTGTTAGAAAAAAAAAGTGAAAAAGTGTTTTGTTTTCTTCAGTCATTACACAAGTCCTTAAAAGCTTTTCCTGCTAAGTTATGTATTGCTTCAATGATGATAATGCACATGAAGCTTGGAATTATGTTTTCTACTTTTGTGTTTGGTGGTTACAATTTCACCTAATATTTTATGCGAAGAAAAAATGAATTCTTACTTTGCCAAGTTGGTGAGTCCAGACAGACCATCAGCATCAATTTTGCTGATTTTGTTGCCATCAAGGTGAAGTTCAGTAAGGGATGGGGGAAGGCCTGGAAGAGAGAACACCATCAAGTTACTTTTGATAAAACTGGATTATTATCTTTTTTTAAAGGACTTGTGTTGTACTGAGGCTCTTTCACAGTAACAAACAGATTTTTACTAGACATGGCCAAGAGCAACTCATTGAATGAGACAAGGAACTTTCACAATCAGGGAAACTGAAATCAGCTAGTAACAATTTATTTGGCATGAAATAGGATCAACCTCCTAAAGTCATCATAAAACAGTTAATTCTTTAAAAATAGCTAAATGAAATTCTTCCCAGTTATGAATTCTAGCCTTCATTATTATGTAAGTAGGACATATTTAATAGTGTAAGAGAAAGAGCCTTCATTTTAGTCAGATATCGCCGTGCGACAACGGACTGACCCACCCTACCGGGATCCCATCCCAGGGAGAGAGACACAGACACAGATGCCAGGGAGTCAGATCTCAATTTACTGCTAGTCAGACTATCCACATATGTAAATAAACAAACATTTATCACCTAGATATTAAACAAATAACAGCAGTAGAAAATGAGATTATAAAGATTAGATAAAATAATTTTTTATGTCATTTGAGGTAGAGCACATGCTAGTTTGCAAATTCTGTTTATCAGGGGCAAAAAAAAAAAAAAAAAAAAAAAAAAGGAACCAAATATTTTAACTATCTGAGGTCCCTCAAAGGAACATTTGAAACAGGAAATGTGGAAAGAAACAAATAACAACTAGTATTAAATTTCAAAAACTTTTCAGCTATTTCAAAACAATCTGCTGGCTAAACTATGAATAAATTGAATATAATTTCCTCTGGATTTGAACCATTCTGGTTTTGTTTAGTTTGTTTTAATGGATTATATTCAAATTGTTCATATTTTGTAGCAAATATTAATTTGCAATGAAGTTCTTCTACAAATAGCAAATGTTTCTGGTTTATATAGGAGTAGTACTTTTGTCTTCAAACTCACAGGCTTGCGGAAGGCTGATTTCATGCTTGTAGAACTTCTGTTAATTTGATGTGAGTTTACATCTGTATAATGTTCATCAAGCTCACAAACTAGGGTTGGAGGGTGAAAACATTCTTCTACTTCATATTTCAGCAATGAGGCAAGAAAAGCAAAATAATATAAAATGGCTGACTTCTGACAGTGCCTCTTTTGTGGAGCTTCTCATAATAGAAAACCAAAATTTTCCAAACCAAAATAAGTCAAAAGACTAAAAAATGAAGTAGTCAAGTAATGGATACTCTAAGGATTGATTCAAAAGGCTTCCATAATCTTTCTTTTTCCAGCTGACTAGAAGTCACTATATTATACCTGTGCAAATCTCTGAAATATTCATTTAATTTCTTACCTTTTGGGATGCTAGTAATGTTGGTGTCCGCAATACGGATGTAGGACAGCCTCTTCATCCCCTGAAAAGCTCCATTTTCAATGCCTGAACTCTTGATTGGATTGGTGCCTAGTTCTGCCAACAAAACACGGTTGTGAGATGTGCTGCAGTGTAGGTACCTACATCCTTCAGGTCAAAGCTAATTTGGAGGTACAATTTATTGGAGCATTTCTTGGCTTTCTACATAAAATCACTAATTGAACTAAAAACAACATCTTGAAAAAACACTCAGTTGATTTTTTTTAGAATTTCTCATGCTCTTACCTAAGACAATCACTTGATTCAGTCCATTAAAGACAGCTTTCCTCAACTTGGAGATCTCATTCTCATGAGCTCGTATCTCCTGAAGAGATTTTGGCATGTTTTCTGGGAGTTCCTTCAGGTTGTTCTTGGACAGGTAAAGTCTTTCCAGTTTCTTCAGAGGAGCAAAAGCTAATGGGCTTATTTTGCTGATTTTGTTGTTAACAAGGATCAATGCCTGTGAAGTAATAATGAAACAGATCTCAGATGACCACTAGGGAAATTATTTTAGGAACAAAACATTAAAAAATGACTATTCTTTTCTAGTGTCTTTTGATGGCCAATCACTAGAAACTAGAGCTGAAGAAAATGCAATGCAGTACTAAAACAAATAGATTAAGAACTTCTGAAAGCAGTGAAAGACAAACAAGGTCTACATAACAAATACAACTACAACGCTATTTCAGTGCTGAGGTATATGCAGCTTCTTTTGTTAACATCCATAATTTATATCCAAGAATAAGTACAATCCTTGCACTTGAAAGCTGTGAAGAACAAGTCATTCACATAAAACCAACATTATCAGTTTTATTAGCTTTAAAAAAAATGGTTTTGCTTATTCTGAGGATACTTTTACACCTTACCCATCAGCACAAAACCACCCTAACCATTTTTCCTGAATAGAAAATTTTATAACTGAATACAGTGAAGGCACAGCCTAGCTTAATAAAAAAAAATATATATGTATACATCATCATCTCCTTGCTATTAGTCTAATAGACAGTACTTATTAGATTTTTGTCTGATAATAACCTAATTTTTGCAGCGATATAAGTTATTTTTTGACAAGTGTAACTTGGCATGGAAGGGGAGCAAACTGGAGTGCAATACTCCAAGTCCTGCAATTGGGGATCATGGACTACATTCATTCTACCTACTGTGTAGATGCCTCATCTACTTCTCACAATTGTCATATCTAGGCTCAGGGTAACTCTAAGCAAGTTAGCTCTCTGTCAGAAGAGAAAGGCCTCCATAAAAGCTCTGTTACCTGTAATAGATGGTCTTCGTATTGCTCTGAATTTTTGAATTATTGCTAGCTCTCTTTCTGATTAAGCAACCATGACATAAAAAGGGAGGACATTACTGTCAGAACAGTAAGGCAGTTAATGGAAAGAATTTCAGACATTATACACGTGAAAATTAATCTTATCATTCCATTTGTTTGCTCTCTACGGATCAGACTTACAGTGCTGCATATTTGTGAAGTTAATTAGGTAGAATGGGCTGTATAAATATAGATGTCTATTAGTTTATATTTATTACTAGAGAGTAGCCATAGAACATCTTTGAACACTAACTCTATTATGTTATTTGCAGAAAAATAAGACAACAGTTGCTGCTAAACCACAAATTTTTATATTGCATACACTGTAGTTAACATTCAGTGCATTTTAATACACTTTTAATATCTTCCAAATTACACTTTATTCTGTTTCTTGGAGGAAAATTGAGCACTCAGTTCCTTCCACAGTCAGTTAAGTATGAAAACAGTGCCAAGAAGTGTATCAGCATCTGTAACAGTACCTCTCTATCATGAAAACAGAAAGAGAGGTGAGAAGATAGTTTAAAAAGGTATTTGATGTGTGTTCTTTCCCTAATGGACTCCTCTTGCAGCTCATCCTGAGCAAAGCAAACAGTGTGCTCTGTACATGATTTCACTGAGCACACGTAAAGCTGACTATCTGGTTTTAATTTTGTGTGCTAGCTAGCAATAACACATTTGTAAGAGGAGTTGGTAAAGATCACTCGCAGTTCAACAGAGTATTTCCCTAACAATAAGGCTCTCCCGAAATAAATATATTGGTTAGTGGAAGTCATGGCCCCAGCTCTCTTTTATTTGAGCCTGAGTTAAAAGAACTGCTGCAAGAAACATGGGTTACACATGAGGAGGTTTTCTAAGAGTCAGTATTGCCAGAACTGAGATACAGATGTAGATTCTGCCCATAGCGCAAGACAGCTACCTGTACAATAATAAGACATGGGAAACAATCCAGCTGTCATGAAGAGTACAGCTTGAATTATGCAGATAAGTGTCTTTCATTGTTTCTATCATAATAACAGAATAACTGAATGTGTCACTAATTACTTTTTCTTTTAATTTTACCATTGATTTATTTTTCAAGATACCTAAGTCAATATTCATGAGTAACTTCAGTGAGCACTTGAAGTTATTATCTTGCATCCTGCTTTGTACTACTTGGTCATTTGTTTCAGCTAAAGATCTGTCTTACATTTTTTTTTCTTTTTTTTTTGATTTGTTTTAACTTGTCACCTTTTAGATAAAGTATGTTTGAGCTCTGATTATCACGGTTGATGGTCTGATGTGAAATATTTCTTGCTGGAAATAGATAGGTATACATTCAGCTAGGCCCTGTAATGTAGATATTCTCTGAGTAGTTGCTGTTAAGAGGATTGTTACAGCTCTTCAGAGCAGAACTGGTAGTCCTAACCAGAATCAGAAATCTTCTAGGTATCTAGAATTAATCTGCTCTGCTTTGCCAATGCTTTCTCCTGAATATGATCATGTTTTCTTGGGGAAAAACACAGAACTGTTGTTTTATTCAAACAAGTCTTTCACTTAGAAATGATTGTTTCTATCAAAGCTATGTTCAAGAAGACTGATTTCACAGCGGGAACATATTTATGGTGGTGTAAGGTGGGAAGGTATCGCAAGCCTGTAGTTTTCAACTTTTTTTTACCAACTTCCCAATTGCACCCTGCTATGCAAGTCCCAGGTCCTGGTATTTTAAACTTGCACTATTTTTCCACGCTGTTGTGCAGCTGTAAAGAAGAAAAAATAAACCCACACATCAGAATTTGCAAGCAAAGTTTTACTGTCTCCCAGAGCAACAGCAAATGATGAGGATAACACACCAGCATAGCACCTGGCAGGCCATACCCCTGGGTTCCTTTCCCACTTCACAGTAACTCTATTATATGCAAGACTTAAAGAATGAAGTTATTAGCCTTGGAGTACGGCTGTTTACTTTCATCAGAATGTGCCCCGTATGGTTTGCATGTAAGAAAAGTTAAAACAAAACAAAATAAAATAAAATTTAAAACTCAGGGGACTTCAGAGTCAATGAAAACAGGAACTAGAGGAGAAAAACCTGGGGAAAACATCTGCAGGCAGTGCTATTGAGGAAGGGATGTTAGGCAAAAATCTGCCACATGGACTAAGTATCCTGAATAAAGCCCAGATGTCGTGATGGGGTACTATATTAACCTTGTCAAAGGTTGTATAAAAATTTTGTACAGGGGAAGAAGTACTTGGAGTGAAAAATAAGGGTCAATCCGAAAGTGCTGAAAGTGCAGAAGCCTTTGGCCACAGATAGCATTTGCGAAGTTGCTAGCATGAAATTATTTAGCAGATTGAAGAGACATGACAGCCTAGAACAGAGCCATAGGACTTCATACATTTATTCAAAAATCTGTCTTATTCCACACTTCAGTTTCTAGTGGAGAAAAAGATATTTCTTTTAATATAAAGGTACCCCTCTGAAAAACAAAACAAAACAACCCCCCCCAACAATTCCCAATAAAAAAAGGCTGAGCACAACAATGCAGTTTTCAGCATGACCTGGTATGGGTGCTAAGATATTTAGCCATAGGTAAGAAAAGAGGCAAGAACGAAAGAGAAAATAAAGAGATATCAAGTATTAAAGTCATCTCTTTGTCAGGCTTAGAGGGTTCATAGCAATTTCCTATGGATAAGAGAAAAAATAGCTTCCATACTAATTTTCCTAAGATAAAGCTTTTTTCCCTTGTTGTACATAGCACATATATATTGTGCTGTAAACACTGAATCTGTTAAAATATGGCACTATGGTAATAGCTATGGACCACATTATCATGACCAGCAGTTTAAGTGATGCTCAGAGAAGAGAAAAAAATCCAAGCTTTGCTCCAAAGATGGCTTACTTTTTACTGAAACACCTCTGATATTAGTGTAGTAAGAAAAAAAAAAAAAATCAGTGTATGACAGGAATAGATGCTGGCTCAGTTGAAGTCAGTGGAAGTCTGGCCATTTAGCTCCTTCTGGACTGGTTTCTACCTCAAATATTTATTCCCAAAACAGAAAGGAGTATTCACAATTCAGGAATATTTTGGAACACTTGTTGGCAGGCTTTTGTCAAAATACATCCTGACAAACTGCAGAGGGAGTGTGTGGCAACCATGTAGGAGCTAGCATAGGATTGTTCTTCTTGGGGTTACCAAAACTTACAATTTTTACCCTGTCTGGAGGTCAGGAGCAGAGGATTGTATTTTGGTGTAATTTCATTATGTGAGAATCTCAGGGGATTGTTTTGAGGAGTTTTCATCCCTACTTCTGTTCTTCTTAGTTTAGTGTACATTGAAGAAACAGCCTTGCCACAGTCAGAATTGTAAAATGATCAGCAAATTTTTATCAGACGTAATACATGGTGACACATCTGTTGTGCCAGCTGGGGATGGTACTCTTACCTAACATCAGGTCTTTAAAGATGCATGCGTCCTTCAGGGTTTAAACTGAAAAGTCAATCTGCTGACCTGATGGAATTTCTTTAATTTCCTGGGTTATGTATTACATTATTACCTGGTTTTTATTACTGTTCTGCTAGGAACAGTAATGCCTTAAGAATTGTAAGCTCAGGAGTCAGACTTCCAAATAAAAATAATAATAAATTTGGTCCTTTTTGTTTGCCTTATGGTTTTCGTTGTTAAGTCATACTCACAACCTGGACATACAGTCCAGCTTTTCTGACAAATTATTAGGAGTGGATGTATATTTAGGAAAAATAATAATAATAAAAAAAAACCAAACCACCAAGCTAAAGAACACCAAAAATATAAAACCAGTCTTGACTTTCTTCTATAATTGCATTATACCATGAGACAGAATTCTACAAAATAAGTATTGATTTTTAAATTAATTTTAAAAATCATAAACATCGGTAAACTGAAGGAACCAAGGAGGTCTCTGAACAGAATTCCAGATGTTATGCCTCCTGAAGGGCCCCTAATCTGCACTTAAGGCAGGAAAAGGATAGAGGTATAAAAAAAACCATGGCGGTGTGATTATTCTTTATTTGTTGTTACTTGAAGTCTTTGGTAGGGTTACTACCAAAGTAAGGATCAAGCAGACACATCTAAGAAAGGCAAGGAAAAAAGGATGACATAGAAACAAGAGGGAAGAGATGAATGAACTGTGAAGGAAGGAGATGGCAAGGCATTGAAACAACAGCCCGTCAGTACAAATGAAAGACAAATGTGGAAAGCAGTTTGATCACATCCATAGCACCTTGTTGAATAATCTTGCAAAGCCAAGGAGCCTGCTGCAGACTTAGTTTGCATGGAGTTTGAACTCTCACAGACAAGTATTGTGTAATGTGACTTGCACAGATGACCAGGGAGTATTTTCCTGCTCCAACAAAATATAATCCCATTGCTCTGGAGTTCTGGAGAATCTTTCAACCCTGTCCTTGTCTATTGAGACAAGCATTTTCATAATCCATTTTATCACATCTTACTTGTTTATTTTACTGTTGTGTTCTATAAATTTTTCTTTTTCATTAGCTTAGGTTGACTCTCTCCAGAATTTTAAGGAGCTCCAAGTATTTTCTTCTGTTGCTTTCCTCACATGAAAAGATCTTTACCCTCTGCACTTTAAAAATGTTTTGCATGTGTGCTGTGTGTTGCACTTTGCTTGTTTCAGTGGAAAATCTCATTGTGTGTTAAGCACAATTCAATAGAGAGTCTGAGGAAATGACATTTCTCTAAGGGAATAATGCATTTCAGAAAAATTGTTTTTCAGAATTTTTTTTTTTTCAGAAACCTACAGTTGCAGTAAGTGGAAACAAAACATTTAAAAAATGGTATCTCTCAGTCCAAAGTATGTCTGCCATTGATGATAGTGGGAATTGAGTTCAGAGGTAGAAACCAGACAGTGATATCTGTCTTTGTTTTTTTACAGTATGCCAGTGGTTACTGACTCTTCATTCTGTGATTTGTAGAGCATTATGTTTATTTAACTTCTCTTATAATTATCCCTGGGAAAAGGGAACTGAAACTGTAATGACTCATCAGAAGACTGTGTTCTTTCATTAATATTTTTTGATCCATTAGGAGCTTTTCTGTATCCCTGGAACATGTTCTTAGACTTTTCTTCAGTTAATCTGAGCTCTTGTCCTTCCATAGGGAGCCTTCTTTTGATTTAAAAATTAAAAAAAAAAAAAAAATTTCTAATGCAATACACTATTTTTCCACTTGATATTACTAGAAATCATGTTTCCGTTTATTTGCCCATACATTTAGAGTGGATAATCCCTTAGTGTGGATATAGTCATAACCTTACACCCTTCTCTCTTTTGCAAAGATATTTTTTTTTTAGTATTAATACAACTGATTTTAGCACAGTTGTACACACAACCATGGCTTTGCATAGCTCTGCCAGCTTAAATTAAGCAATGTTCCATTTGATTTCAGGCCAATCGCACATTCATCTTCTTTTGCTGTACTAACATTGTGCCATTGAAAAAATTCCCGTTGGAAAAGCATGCAGTCACTATTTTGTTGTTTGTGCCATTCTTATAGTGATCTAATACACAGTAGTCTCTTTTACCTCTTTTTTCCAAATGCCAGGTGTTATGCTGGTTTGCTTTAGCTTTGCCACACAGCATGCAAGTCCATGTGGTGTTTTTGTAGACTCCTCCTTCACTCTGCATGAGGGTTTATTCATGTAGTATTTCAGATTCTCTATTGTGTCCATGGGGTCAAAGCTCTGTACTCTATCCAGAAGTGTCAGTCTGCCTGGAAAATTCTAACAGCTTCACAGAAGATATTTTTTTCCTGGCTTTTCTAATTGTGCCTTGCTGATTGTTTTGCCACAGTTCTAAATCATAAGGAAGTCTTTTACATAGTATCAGACAGTTTTCTGAAACCACAAAATTCAGTCCTCGGCCCTAAAAAAAGTGCTATCTTAATTTTTTTTCCTATTCTCCCAAGTCCTCTGGTAAAAAAATATATCTTATCTTTCATTTTTAATTAGTGTGAAGTCTCACTGAGTTTTTATAGTACAACAATAACAGCTTAGCCACTTTTTCCTGGATAAATTTAAACTTATAAAAATATCAAGTGCACCAAAACTGTTGACTCTGGTGTTTTTCTGGCAGGCATCTATTATCTGCAGATAAATATTCCCTTAGTTGCACCCTTTTCCAATTGCTAGCTGTATTTTGACAGCTGCAAACTTTGACTGCTCTTTTACCTACTCAAGAAAATTTTCTGATACAAAAACTACTTTTGTAGGTACTAATTTCTCTTTCATTTCCATTTCCATGTATTGTGCACTCAGAACGTAAGCAGTTACATTTGTGCTGAAAGAGAAGCCATGGGCAAGTTATAGGCAGATCCTTTCTTTTCTCCTTACTTCATCTGGGTTTTAGCATAAGCTGAACTTTAGGTTCAACCCAATTTATTCATGAAAAAATCTTCTAAAACTATTACACCTATGGTTTGTGATGTGTGCAGGAATTAGGAAGGAATTTTAAAGGAATATTCAAAAGAAATAAACTGAATATATAGGGTTTTTTTTCAAGATCTATTAGAAACAAGATTTAAGAAATTGTTCCCTTAACTGATTCCTTCATGGAAGAGGTTAACTATAGTTGCTGATCATTTTAGATTTTAGAACAATAATACTGATAATTCATGTAAATGATATAAGAAAGAGTATAAGAAAGCTTAGTCTAAGAAGTCTAGAATCTTTTGAACATCACACTGTCAAGTGTAATGCTAACACAAGCAATGTTTATCAGGGAATATGATTAAAAAGCACATACATTATATATATACACACACATATAAATATATATGTATCATATATATATGTATCTCTTTAAAGCAAAAGTGACAATGGAGCTTTGTCAACAACAAAGACTAGCTATATTTATTTAAAAACAATATTCCCCTTTCACTATCAAGAATATTTAATTGCAAGGTGGGGAGTGGGAACCATTCCCAGATATTACACAAGAGAAGAATGAGGCCTGCTGAGAGTAAAGAAGGTGCCTAGTTACATAAATGTACTGCATGAATAAATTATTATTTTGAGAAGGAAAGGATCATTTTTTGTTCTTGAGTAAATCCAGGAAATCTGCATTTGTTATTTGTTAAAGCTGATGTTACTGCTGTCACTCTTCTGCATGATTTCCCCTGGTCCCTAAGCATGTACTGGGTACTTTTGGGAGTAAAACAAGCAAATAATCTCTTCCCTGAAGTGTTACCTATTTAATTCACTATTAAATTATATCTCCAGTAATAAAAGAAAAAAAAAATGCATAGAATTAACCTCAATGAGATGACATATTTCACAACAGCTTAACTCACTGTAGGATGTATAACAGAGACCCGAGCAGAGTGCCAAGTAGGCAGAAGTCACTGGGGGCAGTGCTTTTCATCTGCAGTACCATGCTCTGACTCATTTCATGGAGTGTCATGAAGAAGGATTGCAGAAAGATTAATTTCACTGACAAAGCTTTTCTCTTTTTTATAATCTTGCAGATGATCTCCTCTGAAAACACAGGATTTCTCTTCAAGGTGAAAGAAAACCAAAACAAGTGGGCAGAAATTAGGGTGTCGAATCTGTTCAGTAGCCAAGCAGAGGAATTGAAAAAAAATTCTGGGGCACCAGTCACCTCATTCTAAAAACTAAGTCAATTGAAGATGTGGAAGCACCTATTCCTGTTGACTGTAGAGGTTATGTATGTAACCAGCTCAAGTATAGACACCTATGCTAATATTAGATGATATGAACCTAATCATGATTTACTCATGCAACTCCCTTCACTAGGGACAGACTGGCATTGTGCCTACTCCTAGAAATGTTTTAAAACTTTTCTTCTAGATGTTGCATAAAAAAAAAAAAGAACGTAAGAGTGAATTTAGAAGTAATTAAGGAGATAAATGTTTATAGGATTTTTTTTTTTTCCAAATATGAGAGGCTGAATGCAGATTACTGTTTGAAACAGTGCTTGTTTGGGTGAGGGCACTGGCACCGTGAACAGATAAAAAGTGGGAGTTGGCTTCTTGATTTTGAATGAAAAAAATAAAATAGAAAAAGGCTGTGAAGAGCCAGGAAAGCACAGTCAAGTAGTTTATATTGGTTATAATCAAAAAGGATCAAATGGAATAACAGAGAATAAATTGAGTTGGTGAAAAGCTAGAAAAATAATATTTTCAGAAATATGCCTGAGCTGGGTATTACTTTCAAAGGCAGACAAGTAATAGCCTTTTTCTGATCTGGAAAGAAAGACATATTTCAACAAAATTGAGGTAAGACTATTAGGTATGAATTTTAAGATGTTGGTAAAAAGTATAGAAATAAGGGAGGAGGACCTCAGACAGAGAAACAAAAAAAAATTGGAAACAGAGGAAGGTAGTTGTCTGCTGGAAACTTGGAAAGGAAGAGGTGAACCAGAAAAAAAGGGCAGTCACAGAAACCAGGAAAGGAAAATATTTCAGCAAAGAGGAAAACAGACAGCAGTGTTGGAAGTGACTGGCACGTAAAAGAGGATGAGGAAGGAGTTTTTGCTAGGAGAAGGTTATTGCAAAAACACAATTTCATCACAGTGCAGGGGGCAGACGATTGATTTGAAATTATTCTTGAACTAAAATTAGTACAGAAAAACTTAGGACAAATGTGGTATACACAAATCTCCATCAACTCAGAGGTGAGAGGGGAAGA
Organism: Tetrax tetrax; assembly: GCA_009806455.1. Lineage (NCBI taxonomy): Eukaryota > Metazoa > Chordata > Aves > Otidiformes > Otididae > Tetrax > Tetrax tetrax. The sequence goes on from WHYT01017767.1 coordinate 835,949, forward strand.
AATAGAGTAAAAAGGGAGAGAGGTTCCACGGTTGAGACGGGTCTGCTTTTTAAGCAGAAATAATGAAGTCACTGTGTCAAAGGGACTAAAAACATAAATAAATAGGTGAGAGAAGTTATGGTAGAGATCAGGAGACTGGATGGACAGGAGACAGACATAAAGAACTGAAAAGAGATGAGAAACTTCTGCAGTATAAGAGAGTTTGCAGGAGAGAAATGGGAAAGGAAATAAATGGGCTGGGCTGGTGGAGGAAGATCACAGAATATTTCATCAGTTTTCCTTAAAATCTGAGAAGCAGGCCAAACTCACATTTTATTTTTTTCCTTTTTTTTTTTTTTTTTTTAACAGAATGTGAAATGCTAAATGAATGATTGGTAGGAAAAATTTATAGACGCTAATAAAGTCTTTATATAGGCATCTAACAGAAGTGAACTTCTCTGGGTAGAACAGTCTTTACTAGTAAAGTTTTTAAAAAATATTTCTGAAGCTATATTTGAACTTTCTGGGAAAGAGCTCTCTGCAAGTATCATCAATGTCTCCCCAGTATGATGGTTGACTGCATAATATTGTTCTCAGATGAAAGATATATACCTACATATATTGTTGTTTTAAACCTATGTATTTTAATCTCAAGCATGGTATTGCAAACACAGTGAGATACGCTTGCCCAGAGATAAAATATGCTCTGCCCACAAAGGTTGGGAAGTCTCCATCCTTGGAGATATTCAAAAGTTGACTGGACAGAGTCCTAAGCAACCTGATATAGCTGACCTTGCTGTAGCAGTGGGATGGACTAGACAGTCTCAAGAGGTGACCTCCAAACTCAACAGTTCTGTGATGTTTAATGTTCATCACAAATGTAAATGATTTCACACCTGGAATGCAGGTTTCTCTGTCAAAATCCAATGTTAAGCAAAACTTCTCTTTCAATCAGTTTTAGAATATATATACATCTATAGAGTAAAAAATATGGTTGGCTGTTATTTGGAAAGATTATGGAAAACCATGAAAAGAAGCACATGTTTGGTACTATATTTAATTCTTTTAACCTATATAAAGAGCACTAGTATATAGTTACTACTATAAAATTTTACCATGAACTTTAAAGAGGACACAGTGATGCATAAGGGATCTTTTTACTACAATTAGTGATGCACTAAGAATTCATTACAGATTTGGCCATATTCTTAAAAATGTCTGCATGCAGATGAGGCCTCCAATTTGTCTTTAGGAGCCTGGTCTGAATCTTCCAAAGTGTTGAGCATCTCACAGATCCCACTGGTATCTGTAACTGCTGTTTTCTGCTTAGCAAAATCTGGAAACAAGATTGTTTTTTTAGTTATCTATATATGAGTGCAGGAGACCTAAACTTTTGAAAAGCATTTGCTTCTTTTAATCTTAATTTTGAATTGATAATACTAGTCTGCATAGGAAATACTCTGTTGTCCTACCATTACCAAAGTTTGGTTTCTGAATTTAAAAAACATCCTAGCTACTCTTTCAAATTTATTTTCCCACCTACAAGTTCTCTAACATTAGCTAAAAAAAAAAAATGTATTTGGATCTGATATTTAGTACAATACAGATTAACCCAGCTGAGTTTTAATCACACTAGCATCCAAAAATTTTAAAAAGCACAATCATCCAGCCATGGGATGTACATAAAATGACAAGAGCCAAAGCTCACATCTCATCCTGTTTACCTTACTAATATTCAGTTCATAAATACATGATACAGACTAAGATTCTTCATACTGCTAAAATAATCTTTCCTCTTTCAGATGTGGACTTCATTTTTACTGAAGGCAGTTGTAAAACTCTCATTACGTACAGACGTGTAGGACTAGAGTTCCAAATATATAAAAATGTGATACCGTATAATTTGTGTGTTGGTTGTCTTTGGACAGTTTCTGGCCTCAGCAGACAGAAATGATGTCAGCAGCTAAAAATTCTTTCCCAAAAAGCACTACTTTTTCAAGATGATAATTTTGTTATAAGGAGTTTTTATAGTCTAGCAACTTTTATAGCATTTTTCATATAATACAAAAAAAAAAAAAAAAGGTTTAATTATTTGTATTCAAAGTACTATTACTATGTTCTGGTTGCCAGTACACTTATATTAATAGACCGGTATCTGTAAATAAGTGCTTATGGCAGAAACTAGGGCACATGAGAGCTATACAGCTGTCCTTTATGTGATGCCCTTGGAACATACTTTGTAAGAATATTTGGATTGCCACTGAAGGGATCATTTGCCAGAGACTGAACTTCAAATTTAATTTCCAACTGTACATTTCAAACTTCACATGACAGCTTCTAAAAGCTCAAGTGTTATCCCTGACTAATTTCTAAAAGCAATGAACTTAAACTTCACATGTTTCATGTTATAATGATAAGTCAAATTTAATAATCATATATACATTTCTGAAAAGTGATTTATAAAAGCTTCCTATCTTGTATTAGAAACTAGAAGGATGTACAATATAATAAGTAGCTTTGCATGCAAATAATATAATTGTCAACCCTTAAAGCGTTAAACTTGTTTTATCACCTGTGTCATGTATATTCTGTTATGCATTTCCTGAAGCTGTTTTCAAAAATGTTTCAGAAAACAGCTATAGATTTTCTTTTCTTGACCTGTCTGAGTTTTGAAGAGCAAAGCATAGAGGAGTACAGGATGCACCCAGGGTGCTGGAGAGACATTGCATTGTCATTAAGAAGTTTAGTACATTCTCCAGCTAAAAGTAACATCAACTGGAGCTCTCCAGTGGAGGAAGAGTTTATAAATGGGTGGATCTGGATACTGTCTTGCAAAATCAGCAGCTAAGTAATTCTGGACTAAACTGAGGTGTTTGAGGTGTGGACTGGATCCAACTATTTCACCACTTGTCACATCTATGTTGGCTTCAAGAGCTGTGCTTCAGCTTGCAGGTCCAGGTCTCTATATAGATAGATGTATCTCCAGGTAGATACATGTAGGAGGAGCATTGACATAGTGCAAACTAGTCCTTGTGCTGGAGATTCCTTGCCTGGAGAGCAAACCCTCAAACTTTCTGGTCAGGACAGGTCAATAGACATCCAGTTCAGATGAATGGGTGATCTTGAATTAGCATGACAGTGTGACAGAATTTTAAACGAATGGAGAAAATTGTAATCCCACTAGAAGCTGAAATAGCTCTTGGCTCCTGGAATAGAATTATGATTTCTCAGGACGATTTTTTGATTCCTTTGTCTGGAAGACTGAGAAGTTTAGAGGGGAACTGTGGGCTGTCATTACTACTCATTTCTGAGAAACTCAAGTGATGCTCATATACTTCTGAAGCCATGTTGTACTGTATATGTCCACCTACAAATGCCTGCCAGTGAAATTTATATAATACCAACTGAAAAGGAAACTGGTGTGGAAAATGTCAATTGAGTCACCTCTCAATCATTTTAAGAACAGTTTACACAAGTATTCCAGTTCTTGGCTGTGATTTTTTATACATTAAAGCTTGCTTCTTGAAAAGACATACAAAAATCTCTTATAGTGGTCTGACTTTTTATGTTAATAATCAGTGCTACACAGTTTGGTATTCAGTTCCCTGGAAATACTTCAGGCCTCTGGTTCCTAAGATTAATTTATAACTTACTAAAGATTTAGATTCTTCTGCATTTCCCACTGTATGTTAAATTGAAAATACATATATCTTTATTTATTTTGGTTGAATAAAACTAAGTCAGCTAATACTTAAGTTGGTAAATACATTTAAAAAAAAATTCTACTTATTCACATATAAGTAGAAATGGTATAGCTCCACCCTTCCAAAATCCTTGTTTACACTGAAATTAAGAGCCTAAAAATTCCAGAAATATAAGGGATTTAATAAACCAGTTCATGTGTCCTTAGTCATAAAGACTGTTTTGATTTGCACTAAATTATTTCTTTGGGAGAAATCATTACTTCCTTACAGAAGCTGAACAGCCATCAGTTCCTGCAGCACAGGTCAGATCTGACTTATTCTCTGCAGATTTCTATAAGTAGATATTTTGTTCTGTTCTACATTATCAACCTGTAGCACTCAACTGTTCCCACCAGTGTGCATGTATATCTGTAAAAACGCGTGCATGTGAAAACACAGAATACACCATAGAGCTACAAAATGAGGGGGGGGAAGTGTGTAAGAAAGCTTGAAATATTTTGCTTTGTTAGTCAGGATCAGCTGAACTTTTATTATCCCTGGCAGAAGTTTTCCTAACTTTTTCTTACACTAGTCGCTACACCACAGAATTTTGGAATAACAAACACAATTAAAATATATTAATCAAAATCCAGCAGAGTTGGATCATCAGCAGATTTCTTTCATGCAGACAACAAGGGCCTGCGCTCCAGGAAGTACTGGAAGGCTCATCTAGAGTCACCTAGAAGATATTTGGTGAGGAGAAGTTAATAGGACCAGGATGGAGAAGAAGGTAACTGCAGAATCAGGCTTGTCTCCATGGGATCCTATCTATGTGGGGTGCAGTTTTTTCTCATGATTTCTTAATCAAAGTACAGCATCTAGCTGTTTAGCTGTGATTGCCTCACTTCCTAGAGAGGACAGAAGGCTTATGTGTCTGGAGATTTTATGAGACCAGAAATTAGGCAGAGGAGAACCAAGGCTGGTATAATTCAGTCCTTAACCCGTCCCTAAGAGAGCAGCAATCAGTGGCAAGCCATCTCCTACGTAGCACTGCACCAGCCCAACTAGCATGTGCTGCCATTGAGCCAGCCAAACGGGTGTAGGAGATGTAGCAAGGATTTGGGAATAGCATGAGAACTAAGGGAGGTTAGGGGGTTTGGTATAGAAGACAGGCTTTACTGCTTTTGCAGCTGAGGGAACAACCTGCTCAGCCCCAGGAGCTGTGACCAAGGGGCTGCGGAATTGTTTAACCCACAAAAGGAGAAAGGTGGCTTTTGAACCCTCCTTGCTATGAAGGGGTTTCTCAGAAGTGAGAGCCACAAGTTCGTCTGCAACTTGGCAGGGAGCCATGTTTCTGCTGGAGCCATACGACTGCAGAAAAGGAATGCAAGATTTATGGGGCCAGCGAGGGAGACTAAGCAAATGGGAGTCTGAGTCTGTAGCCCAGAGATCAGGACATTTCCCTGACAACTGCATCCTTGCAACACTGAGACTACATAGTCAAAATAACAAATCTGTGAACAGTCCCAAATATAAGCAACTTTAAAAACACAACAGAGCTTGTGGTTTGATTTTTTGTTTGTTTCTTTGTTTGGGGTACTTGGTGGGGCTTTTTCCCCTCCACCTATGCATTTTACAAGCAGGGAAGAAGCTTGTTTCTCTGAAAAAAAAAACCTGGACAAAAGGGGCCAAAAGGCAGGGAGAGACATCTGAACACTGCAGCTCTGATACATGTGTTATTACATTGCAACACTCACGATTATTATCACAGGGGCCATAAAACAGGGCTCTTTTCAAGACTCTTTCAGCCTCCACAAACAGCTGCTGCCAGCTGAGGAATCTGGGCTGAGCTACACGTAATTCCCAACTGTGATCATCCCTCCCGGCAGAGGCAGCCCCTCCAGCAGCTGCCTGTGCAGGCTGCCCCGTGCTCTCCCCCGCTCCAAGCCCAGCTCTGCTGCATCCCACTAAAGGGCAGCAACCCTCCCGGGGGGTGAATGCCCTCAATAATGCCCTGAGTGGACTCTGGGATGAATGAGGTGAATGGCAAGCTTACAGGGTCAGGGTACGTAGTCATGGAAAATAACAGGACTCAAGGACTGCTTTCTGGAGGGATGGCAAGGAGCTTAACACGACTTTGAACGCTTTGACTTAGAAAAGTTCACTGAAGCTTTCCCAGCTATGTACTTCAGTATTTACTGGAAATTTATTCTCTATTGTGTGGGATCTGCAAATAGGAGTAATTTCATTATTTGCATCCCACTATCCATAAAATAAGAAACACAATTGTCTTTCTCTGCAGAAAAGTATCTGCAGCCCCCTTTTCTCTCCTACTTTCAAAGTAAAACTTTGTTCTCCACCTTCCCCTTCCTTCCTACAAAATCAGCAGTGATTTTTTTTTCTAAGAGATATAAAAAAGCAGTGTCCTCAGGAATGCATGAGACTCTTAAAACACATCTTCTTAAAGGTGATTCACAACCATTTTTCAGACTTTTTTTTTTCTGCTCTTCAGTCTATAAGACTCATATTCCATGAAGATCCTTTTTAGACTTATTTTTAATCACAGATTATTGTTTTTGTATACCTCTGACTCTTTCCATAGGAAAGAACAAGAAAATGAACTCCATCCCCTGCTGAGGTAGACACGCTGATGTGTTACTACACTGGGGCTTTTTCCAAACATTTAGAACATTGTATTCCAGAACAGAGTGAGGAACACATTAAAACAGAAAAAAAAAATCATATACTATGATCAAATACATAATTTCCTATATTGATAATACTAAGAATTATAAAGGCCCTAGCAAAGGTTTAAAAATGAATGGACAACTTTAACTGTTTTTTTCCATTTCCACCCACTCTGTGTAGTGAACACATATTTCAAAGTATAACGGATATTGCAAGCTACAGATGTTATGACTTATTTTTCAGTGCTAGTCACATTTTTGGTACAGATAGATCCAGCCTCTTGGTTCCAAAAACTAATACCTAAGAGTAGTGATATATTCTTGATATTAAAAATCAAGCCACTTCTATTTCTGTTTTCTTTCTAATTTCAAAGATCTGGAATGTATATGCCTTTTCAAGAAGCACAGAAGTATTTTTGAAAGGCAGAAAAATATTCTGAAATAATCATGAGAGTTCGGGGATTAAGACGTTAAGTAAGAAAACCCAAATATCATGAGTTTTCTGAACTCCTAGAATTGCCACCTTTACATTTCCCATTGTCATGGTTACAGACATAAAACATCCCCTCAGAGAACAGCAACTGTCCTGTGTGATTCATGCAATCTGCCAGCACCATGTGCGTAATGGCTTCAGTCAAAGTGGATGCAAGGCAGATGTACTATCTATGAGTACTTGTGCATTAAGGTGAAACATTTATTTCTTACAAGTATTTACAGTAGTCAGAAAAGAGCATTTCAATGACTCAGAAAAGTAAGCGTTATCTAACCAATTACATTTTTAATTATCCTTTAGAGTAATATAATTCGATGTTTGCATGGTTCACTGTCGAAGCAGCAAGCAACAGATGCCAATTTAATGATAGCTCCCTCAATCTTTACTTTGGGATTTACCAGAATTAGCACTAACATCATGGAGCAGCCATAAAGAGTCATTTGGGGGGAATCTTCTCTGGTTTCAAGTAAGCTTACCCCTTCCTGTTCTGACCGCATGGTCACTGCACAGCCCTAGTTTTATTATGACCTGAGGGCAGAGATATGTTCCTGGTTATTTTGGGTACTTCTAAACATAACATGGCCATTTTTCATAAACATTGTAGGACTGTTTTCAACCTACTTTCATGCAAGCAAACAATTGAAGGAGCCACTGTGACTCTGTGTGGACGTAGTGAATAACATTTAAATAAATGTTGAGAGAGAATTTCTCGACTGAATCAGGAAGTTTGCAGACCTGCTAGTTCCCTCTTTCTACTAGATGATGTTGTATATATCCCTGTAACTCTTAGATATTTTGGCTTTATTACTCATTTATTTTGGTAGTAATTTACCGATAGACCTTCCCAAGGTCAGCTATCACTAATACAGTCATCTCCACTCCAGAGGATGTAAACTGTCTGCCATAGGGTGAGAGAATAAAGAAAAGAAAAAAAAAATTGCCCCCTAACCCTGAAAACAGTAAGATTTTGATTCAATTGTTATCTTAAGTTCCTCCTATATCTGAAACTTTCTGTACATTTCATTTTCTAACCAGTTCTGTTATATATTCCCTTGAAATCCCTTCCATGTTCAGACTATCCAATTTTTTTTTTTCTCAAAAGTGTTCCTATGGTATCTATTTTCCTGGTCTTCCTGTATTTGCTTTCTCCTCTTTCATTTTTATTCTAGTATCTGCTCTGCTCAAGATCTAGTATCTGGGGTTTTTTTTGTTTTCTGGGCTGCTGCTCAGAAAATGTATTAGCACTGTTATCCTTTCCCATTCATACTTCCCAGTGGTAAAGAATTAGTACATTCTTCCCAATTTGAAGGTGTGGAAGTCAAAGCTGAAGACTAATTGAACTTATAGAAAGAAATGGCATCAGAGCTGAATGATAACATAGCTTTTTAGTCCAGTTTGGCTAACTCAACTCTGTCTTTGCTCCTACACTTGTTAGGTAGAGAGGAAGAAGTTTGGTAATTGCACCACCACGAACACTCTTCTTCCTAGGCTTTCACATTTTAGGTGGTGCAGGAGATACAGGCAGAAACTGGTTCTGGGATGACAGCACATTTCAATTGTGCTGCTGATGTATCACAGAACTAGACTGTAGCCTCATTAACACTTGCACATGTTTTAAATGCTGTAGCATTTCTATAAATAATCTGTCCATTTGTTGTTTTGCCATTAAATCTCTAAAGATGCCATGAAATTATGTGGGCAGAAAAGGTTTCTTGTTTCCACTGCTTTTTGAAATATGAGTATTTATTACATTCCTTTTCTTATTGAAATTAAAACTGCAAGCATCCTCTCCTGAATAGATTTTTGTGGCAACTCAAAACACTCCAAACAGACCCCAAAAAACAAACATAAAGCTGGTATGGGATGCTCTCCTGGGTGCCCTCTCACTTAAGAGCACACATGCAGAGAGTACACAAGTTCTTTAAATATTGCTTTTCACCTTGTTCTATTCCCTATTGACTGCCTAAGAAGTTTGCAGTAGAGTTGCCTATATAGCAAATGTAACCCTGCTAACAACAGGGTCATTTGTACAGAGCTGTTCGAGTCCCATAATTGGTCCCATAAGCTGAAAACTACAACTCAACCCTGCTACCCCTCCAAAACTCCCGTGCAGGCATGGTCCTTGGTCTTAAGGTCCCTTTGTGTCTGTGTTCATTGTTTCCACCTCTTTCCTTGCAGAGAAGCCAATGAGCAAGTTCAACTCCATCTATCTACTTTGCATGCACAGTGGACACAGTAAGATAATGACGCTTTGCATGACTGAGCCCTTAAATATAATACAAACGAAGAGACCTAGAATTTCAACATCTGTCAATGTTGTTTGTCAAGGCAGGCATGTAAAGCAGAAGAAGCAAGTTTAAAGTGTTAAGAACATGATACACATTATACACGTAACACTATACACACTGTAGATGTCCGTAACGCTAGTAGGTGTCCGTAGTGATTAGTATGTTTTAAACACTGTAATCACCTGCTATGACTTATAATAATTGACTCGTATTTTACTAGCTATCTATTAGCTATTTATTTGTGCATTGGGGAATTTTAGAAATGAACCCTTGTCAGAGTGCAAACCAGAAAACAGTCACTTCTTGTAGCACTTGGACTTGGCAGTCAGGATTTCCATCCCTGCCACTAGGCTTTCTTAAATGGCATTTCCTAGTCTGAAGCAAGTAAACAAATCTAAAAAAAACCAAAAAACAACCCAAAACAAACAAACAAAAAAAGAAAACAGAGTTGGTAACTGTTACCTTGGAGTAAGCAGCTCATAAAGAAGGGATGTATTCAGAGTGGATTAATTTTCACCTAGAATCATGTTTATTGACTGGAACTGGAACATCATCAATTCAGGTTGCAATGCAACAAGGCCTGTCTTTTACTGTTACACTAGCAAAAGCTAATTACTTTTTCTTAATACACAGCAGTCTACATCGAAGCCAATATATTTTTTTTCTTGACAGCTTTTCAGGAGAGCTTTCTAATTATTGGGTTCTTGACTTTGATAGAATCATAGAATAGTTAGGGTTGGAAGGGACCTTCAAAGGTCATCTAGTCCAACCCCCCTACAAGGAGCAGGGACATCTTCAACTGGATCAGGTTGCTCAGAGCCCCATCCAATCTGGCCTTGAATGTTTCCAGGGATGGGGCATTCACCACCTCTCTGGGCAACCTGTTCCAGTGTTCTACCACCCTCATTGCAAATTTTTTTTTCCTTGTATCTCTGAATCTACTTTCCTCTATTTTAAAACCATAACCCCTCGTCCTATGACAACAGGCCCTGCTAAAGAGTTTCTCTTCCTTATAAGCCCCATTTAAATTACCTTCATAATTTTTCAGACTGTACAGGGCTTCAATTCAGACTTTAACTTCCAACGCATCCCAAAAATCATATTTAAGCAGAATATATACAAAAATTTAATAATCTATGGCAAATTTATTACAAAATAATACTGGTAACCCATACTTTCCATGCTTTAATTTTATCACACTTAACTGAAAGTAAATTGTGGTCAGAGTAAAGTGGTCATTGAGGCCCTGTGTTGGTAGTTTAATTCTCCAAGAGTAATATATCCTTGCTGTCACTGACATCCACCTTAGACAGGGTGAACTGCCGCATGGGACAGCTGCCTAACTCTCCTCACGGCTGTGAAAGGAGATGACTCTTAGATAGCTAACACCATCTGAGATCACTCCTGTATTACAGATAGTACATGTAATAATTCATATAGATCCTCCACTCTGATCTCCAATGTGTTAGAGTATTACAATTCACCCAGTTAGCGTGTGGAAAGCCCAATGACTTTTGTTTAATGATAGCATAATTATGTTTGACTAAAGAATGTTGTCCAAAAAGGCATTTAGTCTTCCATTTTAAGGTCATGGTATTGTGATGTAGAAGGTACTCTCAGTATAAGTAACAGTATGCTTTTCCAGATTTCATGGTTCTGTTTTTATTTACAATATTTTTTTTCAAATGATCCAGTTCTGTGGAGTCAGGGGATTTCATAAGAGTCTCAGCTTCTTTTAAACATAATAGGAATAAGTCTCTAGTCCTTATTATTAGAAGGAAAAAAAGCATAAAACATGGAATAACTTGTCCTAAAGGCTCAGCAATTACAATGTAAATTAGCAAAAACTTCTATTTAAAAATTGGATTGGTTAATGTCTGGCCATTTAAGGATCTATGCTTTCTCTTACTAGATCTTTAGAAACCTTTAAGATTTTGAGCTAAACATTTACCTTTAAAAACTATGGTTTTGAAAGGTTGGTAAATATTGAAATAAATGCAGAGATCCCAAAGTTAAGTACACAAAAGTAAGTAATCCAATATCTTTTATTGAACTCGTAAAATGACTGAGGCTGATCACCAATGAGGTACATACTATTTTTCTTTAAAAAGATTTTGTTGACAATAGAAGTTCAAATCAAGAGAGATCCTACCAAAGGAGGTAAATTCCTTTATGATGAGAGATGAGGTTCCCAAGTGGAGTCATGATCAGAAAATGGGTGTTCAGGTGTTTCTGGAAGATTTTGTACAAGGAGGTAAATCACCGTTTGTCAACAAATAAATTAGCTGTTGCCACATTACCGTGGTTTAGGTGCTGAAGAGCCATCAGTTAATGCAGTTTAGACACTGTGTGTGTTCAGATAAACTGTCTCATGTTCTCTGATCCTTGGAATAATGCTTTACGTATCTGTGAGCTTTTCACCCAGTGATCTCAAAGTGCTTTTCAAACACACACACTCCAACACCCATGCTGAGCTTTAATATACCCATCTTTACAGTTGGAGAAACCCTGCATTTCTGAGTTGTGAGTAAAATTCAAATTTAAGCTGTAATACTGCTTGATCTTTTATTATTGACATCCATCTCTTGCACACCTTTTGGAGGCCACAAAACCTCCATGGATGCTCACAGCAAGAGGGCTGGAGGGACCCCCATACATCCTGTGAATTCTCCAAGGAAGGCGACCTCATTGCATCCTGCAGAACACATGCACTGCTCACTTCGTAGGGGGCTGCCAGACTTATCTAAAGGTGAAACAGAGCTCTGACCACCCTTCCAAATGGGCTTACAAAGCATTCTGCATCTGCTGTAGGGCTGAGTAATCACACACATGTCCTCCTGCCAACCCAGGCACTCTGGGAGGAACCTTTTCTTGAGAGTCCCTTTGGGAGGGTGAGATTTTAAATGGAATGGTTAACCCTTGCTAGGGCTTTTACGAGACATGCTTGCCTGTCCAACTGACTACACATCTCCTCTGTATTTATTATTTCAAAACATGAAGCTCTGCCTCTGACCAGCTATATCAGCTATTCCCTACCTGTAGTGTGTGCTAATAAGGAAGATATTTTTGATTTCTATCAAAAGTCTGGTTATAACATAGCAATGCCTTGTACTGAGGCATGACTAAAAAGTGAACCTCTGGCTCCCTATTAGCAACAGAAAACAGATTCAGAAAAAGCAGTACTTATATAAAGATACTGCGGTGGCCTTCCTTGATGAGATCCTTGAGCCTGCTACACAAAGGTAAGACATCTCATATAAGGCAGGCACATGGGGCTCTGCTCTCAATCTGTCAGTAACCACAGCTCAGAGAGAATTCTTCTTTGGGGTGTGAGAAGACTGTATTCTCCTTCCTGCTAACTCAGCTCTTGGCTTGGAGGCAAAATAAATTAATTCAGAAGTATGTGCTTAGGAAGATGTGACTGAAGCTTAAAAGTACAGGAATTCAAAAATTCAGCTGACAAGAGTGTAATTGGACCACTGGGCATTTTTTTTTTTCACTCTTTTTACTGAAATTGGATTTTTATTGTTATTATTCTCATTCAGTGCTCGTGAGACAAGGGACAAACCTGATCTCTGGACCCTGGATTTGACCGTTCTCCTGTGGTTTATTCACTTAACTGTGTCAGACAGTTGGCTTTCTCCTTACAAAGCAAGAGTTTGCAAATAGTAAATGTCCCTTTGGGCACAGAAAGAAGCATGCTGAGGAAGAGGAGACCCCTCCATAAGTAGCCCATGTTAGGGTCCCTCAGCTACCTTGCTCTGACATGCCCTCTGCACCCAGGGGCTCGTGGCTGCGAAGAGCCCTCCTTAAATGCAAGAGAGGGAGTGGAAGATAGGATCCTGATCTGGATTTCAACTTCCCTTTGTGAGATTTGATTTAGTAGGCTCTTAATATATCCCTGGGAGGAGTCTTGTTACAGCCTGCAATTCTTTTTCAGTTAGTGCCCATGGGACTAGACGACTACATTTGATAATTTTGAGGGAGGGAGGTAGCTAACTTGGTCAGATCAGAAACACTCAGAGCTGAAGGGAGAGGTGGACCAGGAGGGATGGTTTGTGGGGAAGTGGAGCTCTCACTGCTGGTTCACAGGTCCCATGTGCACACTGCCTTCCTGATCCCTGTGCCCCAAGCACCCTTCATCCCACAGCCCAGGAGCATGCTAGGTCATCCTGACAGGACCTCCACAGTTTGAAAAAAAATTTAGAGCTTTTGGGGACAGTTCCTGGGTTTCCTTGAGTCAGTAAGTAAATCTGACCTTGTCTGAGTCTGAGTCATACAGAAACAGGAGAGCAGAGGGTAGATTTGCCTGTGAGCAGGTAGCACATACAGCTGTCCTCTCCCTGCTTGGACCTGCATCCTGGTGAGCCTCCCACTTGGGCCACAACACATCAGGGGCTGTCATAGCCACACGTGGCAAAGATAGATGAAACCTAATGCCAAGGCTAGGGAACTCTGAATGATTATTACTTCCTTGAGCTCTGCCAGGGAAGTATTATTTATTTTTCAGGGCTGCATATTTTAAATCCAGGGAGATCTCTCTCCCTTCATGCCCAGAGGCTGGATGTTATCAGCCCAGCCTCTTCAAAAGCACAATCTTTGCCTTGCAGTGTCTGTAGCATGTGGGTTAAACCAAGCTCAAAATATATCTCTTTCTTATCAACCCTCTAGAAATTATGTGGGGAACACAGATCTGGGGCCTTAATTGCTGTATTACTGAGTCTCCTTCTCAGTATAGGACTCTCTTAATCCAGAAGCATCTGTAATCAGTGGACTGTTGTGCAATCATTTGGAAAACACGTGTGTGTGAAGGAAAACTGAATGAACATGGGAGCAAGTACAGCAACAAAGGGTCCCTGTGTGAATATCTCTACATTTTTTACCTAGTGAAAGCTCCTTACATTCTGCATAATTGAAGCAGACTGGGGACAACTTCCCAAAATAACTTAAAGTCCATCAGCATTAGCCAGTGTAATAATAAAATTCAAGATCTTCATGGCATGTGGAGCAACCCCCTTCCCCACTCTCCATCCCATGTTTGCTACTATCTGGTACCTAAACAGTAAAAAAGAAAATATCTTTCAACAGGGACAGTACTGTGAAAGCTTTATGAATACATGGCTAAGTTAGTCCGTGCTCATTTGTGCAACTTGGCTTGCATTGTTCACTGGGTCTTTGCCAAACATATCTGTTGCATAATTGCGTGGCTTGCTTTAAAAAATTCACAGAAGTTTCTGGGGATGTAACTAAAGTTTCCCCCTCCTTTCTGTAATTATACAAAACCCACCACAATGAGACCCAGGTCCTAATTGGTGGATTTGTGCCATGATTTATAGCAATTATCAAACCCAATGCTATAATATAAGAAAACAGAAAGACTCAGCTATACATTTAAACAGCTAAGAAAAGATTTAAAAAAAAAAAAAAACCTCTATAAAATCATAAGAGAAGTTATTTGTCTATCCACTGAATAAATTGCCTAATTTTCTTGTGAGAAAAAAAAAAAACCAAACTTTAATTGATTTTCTGCACTGCACACTGACTTAGGCTGACTAATACTGGCTTAAACAAAGAGCAGTCTCACTGAAGTCTCACTGAAGTCAACTTCATCACTTGAGATTTCTGCATGGGAAAGTCAAATACAGTGATGGCAGGCATGGCTTCACATCCTGCTGTCTGACTGTGCAGACAAGCCCTTGTACATGAGGGAGTAAGAGCAGCTTGTGAGAAGGGTTCTCATGGTTTCAGCTTGAACAGTGTCTAAGAAAGATATTTAATAAGGAGATCCAACATGTGTTCGTTGTTTTGGAGTGTTTCCAAGCTCTTTCCTGCAAAGAGCTAGTTCCAGCATGTATGATTCAGGGTTGGTTATTCCATGCTCATGTATTCCAATGGAAATGGGATGATTTCTATGTTAACGTACTTGACAGGATGATTAAGGGTGTTGAAGCATGGACCATGCAATTTAGAACCTTTTAAAATGTTTCCATCCCCACATCTGACCTCACTGAATTTATTTCATATGCATTTGAAGGAATAGCCTTGAATAGTTATTTTCTCTGCAACAGAAATCTGTGGTCTTTCAAAGAAGAAACGAAATATACATACATAAAATATACTTTTAAAAACTCAAATGTTCCTCATGGTCACAACAAATGTACATCTTGTCAGGGTTTTCTTTATGGCCTACTTCATATAGTACATTCTACTTAACAGCAATTGTAGCATATTTCTTTAACAAAAATCCTGTTGCAGAGCAGCCGTGAGTAGCAGTCTCACCGTCTCAGCTGCAAACCCATGGTAGAACTTAAGTATATACCCTATGAAGATACTCTTGGGCTTACCTAGATCAGAGCACTGCACCACGCGAAGATGGCACTGGCAGCGGAAGGGGCACACCGGTCCAAATCCAGATATGACGGGATCGTCTGTTGGAGGCATATCAGCCGACCCTTCATCCTCCAGCATAAAGTCAAAGAGGCCTTGCTGGTGGAATGGCTTGGCCAAGCATGCTGGCAGCAGCAGGACGAAGAGAAGAGCCAGCCTCATGGCTTAGTTCATCGACTCCAGGCAGAATCTAGGGATCAGAGCAGGAGATTTACAACAAAAGTAGCAGTTTCCCATAGCTGCACAGTTCCTGATGAAGGAGGTCCAGCATATCCACCAATTGCATAACTGTTCCTTTCAATAAATGAAAACTGAATTGTGAAAATAGGGCAGTTATGTGATAGGAGTCTGGTAAGTGCTTGTCAATAGGCTTTTTTTTTTTTTTTTTTTTTTACAGGGCAGTTTAGAGGCAACTGTAAACACATCTGTTTGCATATTTAGAGTAATATTTATTAGGAACAGGCAGTGCTGTCAACTTTGTTATGCAAAACAGTCAACACAATAAGCCACATTTTCCATGTGTCTGTTTTCTGCCAACGTAACAGTCTATTTGATTTCATTAGCATTTGTTTCATAGCAATGAGTTTGTCCCCTGAGGACGAACCTGAGGTTCCCAAACGCACTGTAATGCAGTATTTCATGTCCTGAGAAATATTTTTTTAAAGTGCCAGCTTGCTGTGTGTTTTAAATTATAGTCTAGTAAAGCTGACTAAGAAAGAGTAGGATCCAGTGACAGGGTGGAGAGAGAGGGAAGGTCTTTAGTTGTTTAAGTGAGCTATACATCTTTCCCAGTTTAAACAGCACAATAAAATGGAATATAATGTTGTGTTATATTGGATAGTCTCGACTTTCTTTCCAAATTTTTGGCTAGAGGATTTTATGATATAAACAATGCACCCTGAAAATCCTCTGCCTTGTACTGCATAAGTATTTGAATTTATATTTGCAGTATTGTCAGCACACTTTCTAATGGGACTTCAGGGCCTCATTCTGCAGACTTTCATGCTCAGAAGCAACTTTATGCAAGTATGTATTGCCATAGATATTAACAAGAAAAACTTCTTAAATATGTGTTCTCAGGACCTAGGCCTAAATGCACTTCAACACACTGTACATTGTGCTACCTGTATTGTTGTACACTAAGGAGAAACTACAAAACAGCTGTTTGCGGGTTTTGTATCAAGACTGTATAGGTCAGCTAATTTTCTGAAAATTATTTTTCTTTTGCTACTTATTTTGTATAAGAAAGCTTATCTTTTACAAACCTTCATGGCTCTAAAAACAAACCACCAAAAAAAATGAAGAAACCTGCCTTCAGGTGACAGAAAAGCAAATTGTCATTTATTTAGAAGCCTTTTCTTAAAATGGATGGCAGAGTCCTGTATACAGATGCTGGTCTTTGTGATAAAAGCAAAAATGTCCACTTGCTTCTTCAGGTCAATAACTTCTGAAATGCCTTGTCTGGATGCTAGCTGGGCTTAATTTTTTTTCTAGCAGAACTTATCTAACAGTTAGGGGCATGGTATAGCATTTCTCAGGTCCATATTGACTAATGGAAAGATATAAAAAAAAAAAAAAAACAGTGGGAGAGGCAGAGGAGGACTGTCTCCCTCTCTACAATGACATATGGAACCTACCAGGTAGACGACTAACAGGGGCAGCTGATGTTAGGTGAGAGTGGAATACTGAGGCCTCTCTTTCTAGAGTACCATATCCAGGTACTCTAACAGGAGTGGTTAGTATGAAAAAAAAAAAAAAAAAAAAAAAAAAAAAAAAAGGTAAATAAAAAAAACCCACTGGCCTGGAATGACATACATCTAGATTGTGCCTGGGTTCAATTTCCTTTACGAATTTTTACCTACAGATGCCAATAATGCAATCTTTAGGCTCAGTCTTGAGAGGATTATTAGATTACCTTATAAAATATGGTAGTGTTTTAAAAACATAACTTACATTTCTGTCATCTACCTAACAGGAAGACAGGTATCTAACATCTTCAGAAGTCCCAAATACTGCAAAGTGACTTCACATGGAATAAAACACTGTTTTTGTTGCCTCTTTAAGAGGTTTCTTGCTTGGTCCTGAAAGTATTTTTCTGTTCCAGGAGCAGACATATTACATGCACTGAGGGGTTTTGCAGATCTCAAAGTCAACTAGAGAGTCACAGCATTTTAGCATGTCCTGTTAGCCCAAGTCAGTGCTGTGCAAGTTCATGCCATGTATCAAGTGGAGGCTGTGGCCCCACATGGGCCATCCTCCTGCCCTGGCCCCCCACCGACACAGGGGCTGTGTCCCTTCCTTCCCCAACACCCCCCCCATGATGCATGCAAAGTACACATGGGCAAGTAAAGATGTCACAGTAAAGTAGTGTTAATATATGGTGGTGACTTCTTACCATGGTTACATCTAAAACAAGATTTTTGAAATAATAATGACTATGTATGAATTATTGTAAAATAACAATGCAATTTATTAATAGTCTCAAACAAGAAGATAAATTTTCTAAATCATCACCACTCATTGTAATAAGCTGCTTTGTGAAAACGATCAATAAAATATTACCTCAGTACAATTTCTTTTTCTTTTTCAGAATGTGAATTAACATCAATAAACACTGGGAATGTTGCACATCAACCCTAGTATGGCACTATGGCACTGGCAGCCAGAACCCTTTAAAGAGCTACCACAGCTCTTTTTTACATATTTGTATATTTTTAAAATGTTTTAAAATATTTAAAACTACTTGTATTCCCCTCCCCACCCCCAGGGTCACTGCTGAAGCCCTGTCCATCCCAAGAATGCACAGTCAGAATCTTATCCTGGAGTTAAATTACTACTACTCCCCCCTCCCCTCACAAAAAAAAAAAAAAAAAAAAAAAAAAAAAAGTCAAAAGCTCTTTGTAAGTGTATTCACACTTTACTTCTTGTTCACACTAATATTGATGACTTCACTTATCTCAGTTAAACCCTGTAGTGGGCCTTTTCCTTTGGTTCCTGTTTTGTTGAAACTAGAATAAAACCAGTAAGATTTGAGAATAAAGGGAAATTGTAGGATAACAAAGGATATCAAGGATCTAATCTGAAGACACAGCAGAGAAAACAGCAGACACATGCTACATATTAATCAGGAAATAAGAAAAGATATGTGTCTGCATATCTATTCATATACATATTTGTACTGCATGCACACATATCTGTTCCTATTGTTTGCATGTGTAAATTAACATAAACAGTTGGAGACAAAAATATATACAAAGCCGTACTAGTAAGAAATGTTTACATTTCACTTAGGAAAAAAAAAAAGAGAGAGGGGAAAAAAAAATCTGAACTCTTAAAGGTCTGTGACACAATATTTATGTCTGCAGGACATAACTGTTTAATTTTGCTTTAATTATGTGTTTGCAGTGAGGAAGACTTTTCCACAAACAGAGGAAACTATACCATAGACTTGGCCACATTTCAGTTTAAAATACCACTGGAAATATGCTTCATCAGTTCACGTCACCACTGTATTGGTGGTCTTCTTGTCAGTTTACCTTAATATTAAGTTTTAAATATTAGTTCACCAACTGTCAGAAATCTCTCGAAGTGCCACAAAAGAACAATTAAACAATATGCGCAGTTTCAAAAAAAATCCTCTACATTATATGTTTTACCCATTTTGTGTAATAAAGTTTACATGTGCAAACATAGGAGTTGGAAGTTTTAAAGAGATTAAAACTCTGTTAACAGCAGTTGCAGCTCCAGGAATTTTCTTTTCTACTATTTCATTCATAGCAACCTTCTTTAAATGTGAGTCCCTTGTTTGTACACTGTAACACAGCTCTTTCTAACATTACAAAGGCATACACTGAGTCCGTTTTACTAACTACTACTTTTTTTTTCTCAGAAATTGAAATTATATTCATTAATGCTTGGAATATATATGAAGAAATCCGAAAGAAAAGGAAATCACAGAGTGCAGTTTAAAACAGAAACGTAAGAACTCACACATTTTTTACACTCACTACATCACCGATTCTAAACACTGGATTTCAAACAGAGAATATACTGCTGCAAAAGTTTACAGTAAGGAAAAAGAAAGGACTATAGCAGTGCTTATACAAATCAAAACAAGAGACAGAACAGTCAAATAAACAGTAGGAAATCTGCACAGCCCTTGAGAATGCATTCTCATGTTCCCAAGAAACAAAAGTGCTGGATACAAAACTTAACTTTGCTAAACATTTAGTAGGATTTTTTCCTTCTCTTAAAATTCAACTAGTGCTTGCCGTAGGCTTGCCTGAAGTTTTATTAGTGCAGCATAGTTCAGGAGAATTACTGAAAACCATACCTTTTAATCCAGGGATTTGCAACAGGAGCTCTCAAAGCTGAGATGTAATTAAACTAAATATTCAACCCAGGCAAAAGGCTTTGCAGGTGTGGAAAGGAGGAGGGGGTAAGTTCAGCTCAGTGACTGTCACTTGGTGGAAAACCCTCCTGCTTCTATTCCATAGCACAGTTAAAAAATAAGGTTTCTCTCAATGAACACAATCCAGGCTGACACCCACATTAGATCATATGGTAATGATATGTGTCCTGTATTGTAGCCAGAAACTTTATCAGCTCTTTTGCTTTCTTTTCTTTCTTTTTCTTTTTCATTTGCTTTATTTCTTTTTAATCTGCTTAGACTCTCAAACTACTTGCACACTATAAGACAGACATTTAGATGTAATTCATCTTGCTTATTTTATTTATGTCCCTAAAACACGTATTTAGGAAAATTTTCTTGGTTTTAACTATGGTTTTTTGGTTGTTTTTTTTTTTTTTTCCTGACTCATTACTGAGAAAAATGTTTGGCTGTTCCTCTTGTTTATAGTATTTGTAATTCAAGGAAATGATATAAAATTAATCTTGAAGTTAGTTAAAGTGGAGACTAATATCAGGGAAAAAAAGGGTAGCTTTAAGTAAAACTATTTAAACAGATATCAACCTGCCTTTGCTTATGCTATATTCATTGTCAAACCAAGCAGTATATAGTGTAATATACTATTATCCTGTCTAATACTAGAGTTTTTATGTATTTCTTCAAACTACAGCATGTTTTGGGGATATATGAAAATCATGTTTTCATTAGTGGAACGATTCTAACATTTGTGGTTAGAACTGCTTTATATAAACTTTGCTTTTTTTTTTACTGCTTTTTGACCAGGACAGCAAAGCAGAGGGGAAATTAACTTTAACTTGGTTTTGGGGGTTGGTTTTGGAGTTTTTTGGGGCTTTTTTAGAGAAAGTGGAGCTTTTTTTAAAGCATGAAAGGAAAAATGTATATGACTCATTGTTCAGATTTATATTTTATTTTAGTAATTTCTGGTTTGATGCAAATATCAATGGAAGCTAAAATGCAGTTTCTCTATTCCTGCACAATTTTAAAAGTCTAACAAACTGAAAAGAGAGTAAATACAATAATTACTCTTTATTTTGTAATCCAAACACATTGTGAACATGTATATCTTCCTTGTGCTGTTAGCTGTCCTGTCTAAATACTGGAAGCTTGTGTCTCTGTGTTTTGACTTGTATCCTTTTATTTCTGCCCCTAGGCTAAGACCAGGTGCAAATCTGAAATTAAAGCCTGTAAAATGTTAAATTATGTTTAAAAGAAGTCTGAATTTTTAGAAACACAATAAACTCTTGAAATCTTATCTATTCTGTTATTTTAATTTCAAGAAGAGCTATTAGAACAGCTCTTATAAATGTTATCCTTTGGTTGTAGAAAACATGGTAGAATAACTGACTGGTAGTTTTGGTCAGTGTAGCACAAAGGTGTAATCAGAAATCTTACATTACAGCTTCTTTATGCAGTTCACCCTAAAAGTTAAGGATCATCTATTCAGTCCTAGTCCTTCAGTAAACTTCTTCCCCCTGCCTCTCCACTGGATTCAAGATTGCTAATGATTTTTGTTGTGACATTTTTCTACACCTAATTAGTGGTGTTCCAAGATTTTATGCTTACAACAAAGCCTTATCTTTGTCCAGAAGTGTCTCCATGAGGCTTGCTAAAATCTTGGCTGCATCTTAGTAATGTCAGTTATTTGAACCTTGGTCACCAGCTGCATCTGGTGTTTAAAAACATTTCAAAGCAAGATTTTGATGAGGAACAGGTCAGGGTAAACTTGTTGTCAGTTCTCTCACAAAACCCATTTTCCCAGTAAAATTGTAATACATTTGTTCTGATAGCTGTTATGGGGTCAAAAGGTGTTATAATTTAATAGCTTAGTCATCTCTTTGGAGGCACAGAAAGTGACGGACAGTCACATCTCCTTCTTCTATGTCCCAGGCATTAGGGAGAGTTGGATAAAAATATAAAGATCAAGGTGGGAACAGGTGGACCACAGGGTGCCTGCCGGGTAGACCAGGGGGTCCCAGTCTGCCTGCAGAAGAACTGCTGTGGGTAGAGGCAGAATTTTCCTCCATTTTCTGTGAATGTTCTTCCATTTTCTGTAATAAAGTCCATCCCAAGAAACTCAGAGAGAAGATGTTAACACCTCTAGGAATTATGAAAATGCTTATGCTGCCTATTGATACCTAGAGGTAGAAGGGGTATGTGTTAGGTGTCCAACCCCTCCTCAAATACAAAGTGGAGTACATGGAGGAATGAGCAACTGGATGGGAGAGGACTTTTGACACTGAATACTGATGCAGTACCCTATGCATTTTTTTGAGTAATTTGTGTGCTTTTATGGGAATGTCGGGTCCTTTCTGATACAAGTATTCTTTTAACCCTATTCTTTGCCTCCTGGTATGTCACTCGGAAGATAAACAACACTGAAAAAAACCCAATTCAACAGCAATATTAAGTCACTGTGTTATTTTAAAGCCCATGATCATACACAGGGCCTAGAATCAATAAGCTCTCCTTCGCAGTCTGACCTACTTTGACTACAGCTTAGTCAATGTAAAAAAAATAACGATTACCACAATCTTGGGTTCTATATGACTTTATTACTCCAATTTAGCAAACTTACAGGACTACATGCTGCTCCAAATACCAATTCCCAGAAAGTTACAGGCAACTGCATGTTAATGTTATTTACATAACAGTCTTTTTATTAAATTTTGATGGATAGCATCTGCTTCATTTGCTCATAGCTTATTTTGTAGACTTTTCAAAGGGCAGTGGCGGGAGAGAAGACAGGAAGCCTTCCTGCTGTTGGCCGCTGCGGCTGGGTCCAGTGGAAGTCTCCACAGGAAGGAGATGAGCTGCTGCTCTGTGAGGAGCACACATGCCCCGAGGGAAGAGCTCCTGGAGCGAGGGCTGGAAGAGAGGCACGTCCGGCAGGCACCCAAGGCTGCCAGCACAGGTTGCAGACTCCTCAGAAGAATGGGGAGCCGACATCATCTGCCCCTGGGGGTGGAAAGAAAAAAGCTTTTTTAGGGAGCTCAGGAAAAAAAAGGGCAGCATTTATTGCAATGTTACTGGAATAAAACCAAAGCAGGAGGACAGGATCTGTCCTGCAGGAACACAGCAGCCCAGAGGTTCAGGTTCTTCCTCATTCTAAGTTTCCACTACAGAAAAATGCATTTTTCTTGGGCTGCCTTCTAATAGATCCCAGCTTTGATGATCAAAGACTGGTTAGCATTATTGTGGTTGTTGTGGTAAGGAAGAGGGGCAGGCAAATTGCCTCAAAGTCCTCATGAACCAGCTAGGTAAGTGCTAATCCTGACTAGGAAAGGATGAAACCAGATTCCCTGTTTGGCTGCCTCTCAGGGGTCCTCTCCACCTCCACTATCTTTATATCTCACGCCTGGATTTTACTGGTTCCCTAGCATGGCATCCTCCACATTGTCTAATATACTACAGCCTGTCTCTCCTCTCCTTTCTACACTGTGCTTAATAATTTCTTCCAATCACCTGTAGTAAACTGTTCTTTACCATAGAAATGAATTTTCTCTACTAAAAATGCGAGCAAATATTGACCCAAGCTTAGTAAACATTGATCCAGGTAAATATTGATCCAGGCACAGACTGACAAGGTAGCCAAAGAGACAGAAATCTAATTTCTGGATATTCTGAGTATCAAAGTTTCCTTCAGTGCTCTGTGACCTCAGAAATGATAGTCCTGAACTTCTTGATATTTCTACAGATCAAAAGGACCAATGTATCAGATTGTGGATGTGTGCTACCAGTAGCATTATTTTTCTGTGGCTGTGAAAGCTCTTCTTGTTTAACTGTTTGAGCAAAATGCAACCAAGTGAGAGCCCTCTCCTCAGAAGAACAGTCGCTTCTGTCACTGTCTGTCTTTTCTTCTCTCCCTTTCCCACTCTGCAAGAGCACGTACCGTGTACCCCTCACGGTCATCTCCCTGCTCTCTTCTGAAGGGAGTCTGGGGGATGTACAGGTCACTCCAGGAAATAAATTCAAATTTTCCTCAGCTGAAGTATCCAACCCGTAATCATGTCTTTTACTTTGGTCTCTTTTATTTGGAAAGGCCAATCTGTTCCTATACTTGTCACTGGCTTTCCTTTCTGCTGGCATTTCTAGTCTCTGCTGAATCAAATAATTTTGTCCAGGTGTATCCAGAAGCTGCTGCAGGATCTAACCACATATCAACGTAGCCTGGCTACTCGCTATGATTTCAAATGTTCTGAACTTAGCTTCCAACCCTGAGGATGAAATCTGTCCTAACTATTCCTCACACTCTTGCAGTGTAGACATATATTTTGAGATCACAATTACCTCTCTCCCTCAAAAAATGTAGGAAATAGGTAAAACTAGACCTTGTATGAGTCCTCCCAGCTCCTACCCATCCTAGGAACAAAGAGTGAGAGAAAAGTAAAAATGATCATGGACCAAAGATCCCAGAAACTCACTTTGACTTTACATCTTCACCTTTAATTAATGGTGATTAAAACATGCAAAAACTTTTGCTATCATGCACACTGATATGCCTCTGTATTAGTACTCAGATGCTCCATCTGCTTTGTTTCAGATGACATCACATTTTGTTCCTGCCTGGCATCTGTACAAGTGTCAGCAGTTTACTGCCCTCCAGAAAATTCTTACATGAAGGCAAGAGTGTGCTGGCAGATGCCCCTCACCAAAGGTACCAGGACACTATAACTTCTCATGGAAGAGACCTTCCCAGGAAAGCATGTCACTCTGGGAAAGTGGGAGTAATGACTGCAGAGGAGAGAGGATTAGCTTAGGTAAGAGGAAATGAAATTTTAAGTGAGCAGCTGTTTCATCAGATTTTGGCCTTTCTTTATATTTTCCAGTATCTTGAATTGGAGTCCAATCATTTTCAAGGTTCAGATGAACAATCTAAACCTTAATTCTCATTTTGATAGCCCTTAGATCATGCACTGGACAAACCTCATCATCCCAGCTGGATTATGCAATACCCGAGAAAAGGATTACAGTAATTAATGCAAATGTTGGAACTGTACTTCTTGCATGTCCTCTGTTAGTCAGGGGTTATGAACCAGCATTCAGAATGAGACACATCCTGTGCAGATCTGAACAGCCTATTCCCAGATTATGAAAAACACGTGAATGGCCAGATCATCCTTGATTTCCAATGCAGTCATCACAGAGACTAAACTTTTTCATGGGGAGCTAGTGACTATATTACTGAGGAAAGTTCTGAAACAAGGACCTGAATAGAAACAAAAAAAAGGACCTTTACAGTAGGATTTGTGTCTGTGTCTCTGTATTAAAATGCTCATTTTTGTATTTGGCTGTCTGCTGAGGAAATAATCAATTTCTAAATTCAGCTAAACATACGAAATGGTGACTTTGAAGATAAAATGAATGACGTTACAGAATTTACCAGTTTTGTTTAGATTGTGTGACCTCACTATAGAGGAGAACTGCTGAGAATCTTAAAGTGGATGGTGATGAGTTACGTGAGAACCAACCCTGTCTAAACAGGGTGTGCCCTGTGGGGTTCAAATGAAAAGGATGTAACTCTTGAACCTTTGAAGTAACTCACTGCACGTGAGACAATATAAAAACATAATAAAGAGAAATAATGATGCGGGAGCAGAATCCAAATAGCACAGACGATATCTAGCATTCAGGATGAAGAAGTGATCATGAGAACATTATACACTGTACTCAAATTTTACCTGATTTGAAGATATGGAAAAGTAGAATACAAGCCTCTTCAAGGAGGATGAAATGGAAGTTTATAAAAAAGGGCAGTATCAAGATTTAATTCATTTTCACACTATTACGGCTCAGAATTATTTTTTTAAAAGTCTTAAATATTTAAAAAATCTTTTTCTATCAACATAGAATCAGATTTTTTTCACCTTCCAAGATCCCTTGGAATTAGAGTCATCAGCCACTAAATACTTGCAGGTTACAATATTGTTCAGGGAACAATCTTCAAAATACCTATTGCATTTCATTAAGGTTTTGATGAATCATTCACTTTAACCTGTCATTAACCAGATAAGGGCTTTCTTTTGACTACAGTTTAAAGCATACTCTAGTTTTTTTCTTATAAATAAGCTCTTCAAAGAATTGCTTTGACCAAGTAATTGAACTGATGTTCCTCAAGAGTAATTTTCCAGAGTCAGCCTAGACAAAACTTAGTGAGATTTTCTAACTAAAACATAGTTTAATTGTACATGTTAAAACTTTTAATGTGATGACAATTCTTTCAGTTATTGAACTACGGTGGAATGTTTACCCTATTGGTAATTGGGGAAAAAAGGAAAGGTTTCCTTTTTCTACTTTATTCATCGTTTTATTTCCTTCTTTACAACATATTTTCCAGTTACTTCTTTGTTCCATACCATGTTCCTGGAGCAACCTTCTGTTTCAAAAACACCAGCTACATTTTAATTTAGAGGATAACACACGTGTCCATTGTCTTTCAACTGAATAAAAGTTAAATTATATTTTGATTGTGAATATTCTTGGTTTGCACTTATTTGTCTCACTTCTGACTTTTTGGTTGTTTGTTTGGTTTTTTTTTAGATCTGCAGACGTAATAGAAGAATATATGACCATAATGGGACACACTCCCGGAGACATAACTCATACCATCTTATTGAAATTGCAGCATCCTGTGATTTATGCCATTTCAAAATTTAGCCATTTAATCTCTTGACTCATTTTCATCTATCATAATATACTAGGAACCCAAACCCTTAAAGATCTAAGTTAAGATTTGGAAAAGTGACTAACAGTTTTCCAAAATATCTGTAATAGGTCTGATTTTCAAGGAGATATTCAAAGACCAGTTTGAAAATCAGGTGCTGCATAACTCATTGGAAGATGGACACAGAAAACAACCAAGCGCCCACACCAACTAATCACTTTTGAAAATCTCAGTATATTGAACTAGTTTGAATCTACTAATTAAATTTAAGGATGGAGTTATTTTGTCTTACATGTAAAAATTCAGCAGGATGTTTCAAAGTGAATGTATTAGTTTTTTATAGCAAGATGGAAAGCTTGCCTCAGAAGCCACACATATGCTTGCAAGCAAGAATCTATTCAGAGACTGTTTGTCATTTATAAAACCAAAACCACTGCAAGTTGGATCTTGAGACTTGGACAGGTTGGAACAGTCATTTGTCATGTTGTTAAAGGTCTTCCACTGTGTTCCTGCACCCTGTGTCTCCTCCAAATTGAATCAGCTCCACAAGAGGAATTACCTATCTTTCAGTGATGATGAAAAAAATTCAGCTCTCCAAGGAGGAATTCACACTGTATGTAACCTGTTCATAGACTGCAATGCCATTTTTGTATCAATTTAAAATGAGAAACATTTGGCAAAAAACCCCAATGGAATTAAGTCACAAAAAATAAACAATTACTTTTCAAATTATAGCATAGAAGAGATAAAACCAGGTTTTTAAAATATATCCAAGAAAATTCCAATGATTTAGAGGACTTTATAGATCTTTCAGGCCTCACAAAAGCCTTATTTTTGAGGCTTTTTTTTTTCCACCTATCCAACTCTGACTATAACTTAGCTTATATTTTAGCCTAAAGGACACCTACTATTTAGTCTGAAGTGCGTAATTAATAATCATAATCATAATCTATTTATCAAGTGCCCATCCAGGATCGAAACCTATATGGTTTACAAAGAGTTCATTTTGAAACCTCACTTCTCCTTCCAGGTCCCAAAGACGTTGCATTCCCATAGCTCCAACAGAATAAACCTCTGGATTATGGATTACAGAGGTTTTGCAGGGGTAAATTAGTGTTATTTAGGGTTAAGAATACTTTAATACATATTTCTTTTGTTCAATGGTCTCGAAACACTAAACTTGAAGTCATCTGAAGTCACCGCCACCTGTTATACCCTTTGTTATAAGTACTACCAGGAGATGGACATGCAGGAGGTGGCATTGCTGGGATGAGGCTCAACGGCCTGACCAGTCTGATGAGCTCAAGTATTCAACTATAATGACAACAAAACTTGTCTCTCTGGGGGTAGATGTCTATTTAATCCCTTGCTATTACTTCACATAGCCTCATTTCTCAGTATGTTCTGACTCCTCTCCATAAATGTTACAGGCCAGTCATTTTATATTAATTTAGCAGAGACCTGTGGACCTCCCACTATCTACTGAAATTCTCCCTCCTTTCCTACAAGTCTCCCCATGACCTCTCAGATTTTTGCATTCATTGAGACACTTTGGTGTTATTTTCCAAAGCAAGCAATATAGATTCTTTTTCAAATAGTGAATTGATAATTTATTACTATATGTTTCAGATCAAAAGAGAACAAAATTGGTGGCAGTAAAGAAGTACAAATATATTAAGTGTAACTTCCAAATATGCTGGAGACAGGAAAATGTCTTTTGTAGTTTTGAAGTATTCTTTGAATCTGGAAAGAAGGTTCCGCCTGTCTGAGACTATTATTTTTTTACAACATATCTTATATATGAGGATATTTTATTTTTTAAAAATGAAACCATAATATGACCTTCTGTTTATAATAAAAGATCGGTGGCTATAGAAGATCAAAATTCACATTCTTGTATTTCAGGCCTGAAGCTTTTAAAATAATGTCAGATATCTTTCATCAAGGAAAAACAGAGTCAAATTACTGCTTTATAATGAAAGTTTGTACAATATTTTTTGTAGCATGAATTTAGTCTCCATACCAGTCTGAGAATTGCTTAGCCTGTTCTGAAAAAATTGTGAATTTTGCCTTTTGCATATTCCCATTTTTCACCAATATAAATTTTTAAGTGTGTATTTTCATCCAGTCTACTTAAAAAGTGATGTGCATTTAGGGATTTGCAATTTTGTACTTTGAAAGCAAAGTAACTGCCTTTTGATAAAATATTTGATAACTGAGGAGTTGAATGAGCAGCCTTGTGCTGGCTGCTAAGTGGCACTACAAAAAATATTGTGGTTACCCTGTGATTCCTATGACTATAAACTCTTGAGTCAGGACAGCTGGCAATTATATATCAAATTAGTACAAAATGTGACTTAATTAAATGTGACAGTTCTAGACATTCAGAGTACTTTACCCTCTTTTTTTCCTAGTTTCATTTTGTTTGTATAAAGCTGTTTCTGTTTGTGAACAGAAGTGACTGATGTGACATATGCAACAGTCTCTGACCTACAGGGTGCCCTTTGTCCAGAATTCCCAAGCTTAAGTGCAAAAGCTTGATCTTGGTTTAGAGCTACGACTTACTGAATTTTTAATTTCCCTGTTAGCTTTTCTGAAGTCCAATAGGTAGCCCAAACTCCATCAGCTCATTATTACATAGGGCACAAAAAAAACCCTGTGCATCAGTTTCTTGACTCTGCTTTTGGAGAACAATGTACCCAATATAGGCAGCAACTGGAAACAAAGATATCATCTATCACTCTAGCAATGGCTTTGTATCCACATATATTTTAATTTACAAGCTTAAGAATTAAATTATTTTATCAGATTATCCTTTTGCTTGTCTTTATAATCATCCAGCTCTTTGAAGAGAAAAAGACCCGAAATCATCAGATAGGAAATCTGATGGTCTGAATTGTGTGTATGAGAAAGCCCAAAAGTACTTAACAGGAAATAAAATAGCTTTTGTATAGTGCCTTTAAAACAGTCAACACAATACAATGGAAAATTTATGGAAAATTATATTCTTACTATAAAGCTCTGTTCTACATCCTTTTCCATGTAAAAAATCTGTTGAAAGAATCTCA
>WHYT01017767.1:876858-940709 GCA_009806455.1 Tetrax tetrax
ACTACAAAAAATATTGTGGTTACCCTGTGATTCCTATGACTATAAACTCTTGAGTCAGGACAGCTGGCAATTATATATCAAATTAGTACAAAATGTGACTTAATTAAA
Source organism: Tetrax tetrax (assembly GCA_009806455.1). NCBI lineage: Eukaryota > Metazoa > Chordata > Aves > Otidiformes > Otididae > Tetrax > Tetrax tetrax. The sequence continues at coordinate 876,967 of WHYT01017767.1, forward strand.
TGTGACAGTTCTAGACATCCAGAGTACTTTACCCTCTTTTTTTCCTAGTTTCATTTTGTTTGTATAAAGCTGGTGAACAGAAGTGACTGATGTGACATATGCAACAGTCTCTGACCTACAGGGTGCCCTTTGTCCAGAATTCCCAAGCTTAAGTGCAAAAGCTTGATCTTGGTTTAGAGCTACGACTTACTGAATTTTTAATTTCCCTGTTAGCTTTTCTGAAGTCCAATAGGTAGCCCAAACTCCATCCATAATGAGCCATAATATGCTCATTATTACATAGGGCACAAAAAAACCCTGTGCATCAGTTTCTTGACTCTGCTTTTGGAGAACAATGTACCCAATATAGGCAGCAACTGGAAACAAGGATATTATCTATCACTCTAGCAATGGCTTTGTATCCACATATATTTTAATTTACAAGCTTAAGAATTAAATTATTTTATCAGATTATCCTTTTGCTTGTCTTTATAATCATCCAGCTCTTTGAAGAGAAAAAGACCCGAAATCATCAGATAGGAAATCTGATGGTCTGAATTGTGTGTATGAGAAAGCCCAAAAGTACTTAACAGGAAATAAAATAGCTTTTGTATAGTGCCTTTAAAACAGTCAACACAATACAATGGAAAATTTATGGAAAATTATATTCTTACTATAAAGCTCTGTTCTACATCCTTTTCCATGTAAAAAATCTGTTGAAAGAATCTCATTCATTATTTTGTTCTCTCGGGTTTTGAGTAATTTTTATAAAAGCACATTTCTTTTATTTCTATTTAACTTCATAAGATTTTTCAATAAGAGTGACAGTAAACTGGAGTCCCACATCTCTTTTATTTAAATGTACGTTAGTCATTAACTAACTATATATTGCATAGTAAGCATGACATAGTGTTTACATGGTTGCCAAGCATAATGGAGTGGTTTCCTTCAGTGTTCATTACTTTTCAGGAAAAAAAAAAAATTATATTCTATCTAAGGTAAGCTAACACAATTAATTTGACATGAGTATCATGGGTTGTGGGTCTGTAAAAACTGTAGACATAAGTGTGACACTTTTTGATGCTTATATGCTTTTGACCTCGCATGCTTTTGAGCTCGTAACCCAGCAGAACTTTATAGTGTATAAATTTCATTCTACGTCTGTGAAACAGAAGCTCCAGCACATGTTTTCTCCTTAGTAGTATTCCACTGCAAGCTTGTGACAAAGCGCAATATGAAAATCACAGTAATAATAGCAATATAGGAGAGGGAACAAAGGACACCATTTAGTATAGAATCATAGAATCACAGAATCACATGGTTGGATGGGACCTATAAGATCATCTAGTCCAACCGTCTTCCCACTACCATTGCTGCCAGAGCTACTAAACCATATCATCTTCCTGCTGTGAGGAGGCATCAAGTAAAACACCTCTCAGAGATGCCGATTCTCCATCTGTGGCCGTTTCTATTCCGCGTGCCCAGGCAGATCCAGAAGACCTCCACTGCCCAGCACTGGATCCTGTTACTCAGCTCTACTGATGATTATTAAAGTTTTTCCCAATATTAAATGTATCAAACTCTGCTGCAAATTAAGCCAATTACTCTTTGTTCTACTTCTTGTGGGGCAACTCATGACAGTCTTCTTCATAGCAACCTTGTGCATCCTTGAAGAGTGTAATAACTTCCTTCCTAAGAATCCTCTAAACAACTGCTGATACTTTAATGGTTTCTTTTGTTGCACATTTTCACCAATCATCTGAGGAGTAATTTATTCTCTGACTGATTCTCTTAATTTAATCTTAAAATGGGGTACCTAGCATTATATATGTGTTTCACCACAGCCTAGAAGAGTGGAGCAACCATCCTCTATGCCTTATGTGCTACACTGGAAAGTCTTGTGCTTTTATCTCTGTGCAGATACTTATTGACAGTAAAGAATTTTCAAACGGATTGGCTCTTGGTCCAGCTACCTTTTTCTTGAAAGTGATGAAATCTCTTCTTATTTTTATCCTTACCAAATTGAAAGTAAAACCTAGTTTTGGACAAACAGCCCTTTTTTTTGAACAAATCTTTGTCACGATGTTATGTTCTCTTACGTATCTTCAAAATATATGAAATCATATCCAATACAAAGGCACCATCCAACCTACCATGTGGAAATTACAAATTGTCTCAGATGATTTTATCACATCTTGTAGCTTGGTTTCCCCTTTTGTGAATGAATGACTACACCGACTTTCTGTGAGAAGTATTCCTGAACTTGACAAGGATTTTCTACATCTTAGTGGCATCATAATCACATTTAAAGAATTGTGAGGTGGATTATCTGAGCGCCTGGCCTTTCCTCACAGTCTTATAACTACCTGACTTACAGTAATAAACAAGATCTAAATCCAGTGGATAATTCTCCTACTTCAGAGTCCAACAAAATAGTTCACAAATAAAAAAGAACGGCTTCTCTAAAACCAAAGGTGACTACATACTCTGAAATGAGAATGAAGAGTTCACACATCATCTTCTGATTAAAACAGTGTAAAAAGTGATTGTTTGAATTCCTGGCTTTTCTGTAGACTTCAGGATTGGCTGGAGCAACAAAAGTGAGGTCAGCTGTTGAAAGGCTAATGTTTAAATACTTCAGGATTGACAGTGAATATCAGTGCCAAAGCTCTGAAAATTATCTTAAAACTAGGAGTAGCAACATTTTATCTCAGTTCCTTTTGTCTATTTTTTTTTTTGTACTGATTGTGTGGGTGCATCAATTAACTCAAGCAAAACCCAGCAAAAGCAGCTCTGATCAGATTGGAGCCAAAATTCATTGTGTCTTGGAGGCAGAGTAAGAGATCAGTAACAAAAATATATGAATCATCTGGATGTTATTTCTGAACACCGTTCAGCATTTAACAGATAATGAATGAAACTGAACATCTACTTCAAAAGTCATGCACAAAATTACTGTTTTCCTCGAGGGACTGCAGACTTGGATTTCTTCTGTTTGTCTGGTGTAAATATTGAACATTAAAATTCAATATAAGACTATGTTCAAACTACTATAAATGGGATTACAGCAGTCATTTAAATTGGACTGATTTAGTTCTTTTTACCCTTGCAGCGATCATTTGTAAATATATTATAGGAAGTATATATTATTTCAGAGAAATCCTGTGGTTTGTTTAATTTGGTCCAAACAAAAGATTCCTCTCTTCTAATGTGTCTGAAGTAAAAAATTATGGAGTAAATTTGCAATGCCATTGAGCCTGGGTTTTCCTTTTCTCTGGTACAATAAAAATGTGGATGCAAATTTTACAGCAACCCATTTCACATGAACCAGTTACTGAGGGAACATATTAACACTGGGACACACAATGATGTGATTTGTAGACATTAAAGAATAGCCAGGCAACTTTAAAATTGTAGTTCAACAGGACTGTAGACTCATATAAGACAGTAGAGTTTTTTCTGGCACTGAAGAGACTTTGCAATCCAGATATTTTCTTGTGAAAGCCATTCTTGGAGGGTGGATATGGAAAAGCCAAAGTAGTTATATTCACTATATTTTGTATTAAATGCCTCTAAATGTACAACATTCCAGTATGCAAAAATGTGTATCCCCTGAATATCTGAAGAGTTTATGCTCTAGCACATAGTACTATAAATAATTAGTGGTATCTGGGAACAAGCATCTCTTGTGAAAAAAGATTGTTTAAGACTGAATGTGAATAAATAAAAGTATTAAATAAATTAAAGATTAAAATCAAAAACAGAAGACAGAAAAGAGGAGAAGGAGAGTGCTAGATGGAGAAAGATTAAAATTCAAGCTACACGTATTGCTTGCCAGACTGAATCACTTAAAGTTTTCCTCCCCTAGCACATATATTTTTCTGACATCTTTTCCCATTATTCACCAACGAGACTTAAGAAATATGTAATCTGGAACACTCCCACATGGTTATACTTCTTTCTACTTTCTCTCATGCTAAGAAATTTCTTCAGTCACTTCTAGAAAAAGGAACTTGTATTGTTACAAGGCAAATTCTATGTTCAAAGTTTCTTAATTCAAAAACCAAGCTTTTTAAAATTTCTAAATGTCAGGTGGAGTGGATTGAACACTGGAATAATATAATTAAGCACGAGAGTCCTTTCAAGTTTCTATGTCACACAGAGGCCATTGAAAGTAATTTGGCTGCTCACTGTCTGCTGTCGGACAGGGCTTTACCTGAACCGTTCAGCTGGGCTGCCCTGGTGTAGTTCTATGGTTACAGAGAGTATGATAAGAGGAGAGGAGTAAAGGCTGCCATAGGCATGTCAGAAAGCTTGTGTAGCTTATCTAGGATGGGGCCAGAGGGAAGCACGAAGCTCATGGGCATTCATAAATCAGCAGGAAAATGTTTAATAGACATGCATTGTGTGTTGTTTGTTTTTTTTTTAATAAGGTTTTTTACTCAAATATTCATTTTGTTTATTTAACAATTTTTAATTTGCTTTATCTAACAAATAATGCTGCTCTTTAGACCAAGTTATTCAAGAAGTTATTTTTTTTCCTCCAAATTCATTCAGCTTTGCACATAATTTAAAAGAAAACTTTTTTTTTTTTTTACAAGAAGCAGGAAGTTCTAAATGCTTATTTAAAAAAAGGGCAATGAACGCTTCCCAGTATGATGTAAAAGTAAAATAAATACCATTCTCAGTCACATATTGTTCAGACAGACACAGTATAAATAGATTGTATGAGAGGCCGTGAGAAAACTGCCTGCATTAATAGGCTGAGATACAAACATAGTTTGAATAGTATTATTACAGTGCATTTACTCAAGAGTATTTTCTTTATTCTCCAGTTATACTTCTTTTGCCTGATGGTAGAACACTGAAAAATAAGAATTTTTTTTTCTCCAAAATAGTCTGGAAGGAAAATTCTGTGTGAGGTTCTGAATAAGAAATATTGTAATACATAGATATTTTTGCCACTGTTATTCGTCAACAACAATTATGGTAGCAAAGACATAGAAATACGTTTTCCTTAAGTGTCAATGATCAGAAATAAACATTTTCCTCCAAAATAAAACTTTTTTACCAAATTCAGCTTTTTTACATTTTAAAGAATCTTTTGAAAAACTTCTGTTTGAGTGAGTACCTAAAGTTAAAAGACTTAGCAAACTCCTTCATCTTACTGCACACAAGGGAATAATTTTTTTCCTTAATTTCAGTGGATGTTGGATATGACCATAAATAGGTCAATTTTGTGCATCAACTCAATTGTATTTGCTCAGTGGGAGATGTGGGAATTCAGCACTTCTAAAACGAGACCACATATCTGGATACAAGTATGTATTTTAGGAATTGTATTAGAAAATTTAAGCTACTGTGAAATCATGTATGAATAAAACATTACGGGAAGAGTAACCAGATATTTCACATATTGAAAAAGAAAAGTGTTGGCTCACATACACTTTAATAAAGATCTGTATTTTACTTCTACAGAACACATTTAGAAGGTCCACTAATTTCAGTAATACAGACTTTGTCCAGACTGTATTTTTCCCAGCTCCAGTATCTAATACTTTATCTGTTGTAAGAGATAACAAAAAATATTTTTACAAATATATTAACAACAAAAAGAGAGCCAAGGGTAATTTCCATCCTTTGTTGGGGGTGGGAACACTGCCACCAGGGATGAGGAAAAGGCTGAGGTACTTAACGCCTTCTTTGCCTTAGTCTTTAATAGCCAGACCAGTTACCCCAGGGTATTCAGCCCCCTGAGCTGGAAGACAGGGATAGAGAGCAGAATGAATCCTCTACAATCCAGGAGGAAGCAATTAATGACCTGCTATGCCACCTGGACACACACAGATCTATGAGGCCAGACGGGATCCACTGGAGAGTACTGAGGAAGCCGATGGAGGAGCTTGCCAAGCCACTCTCCATCACTTATCAGCAGTCCTGGTCAACAAGGGTGGTCCCAGATGAATGGAGACTTTCCAGTGTGAGACTCATCTACAAGGGCTGGAAGGAGGATCAGGGAAACTACAGGAAACTACAGCCTGATCTTGGTGCCAGGGAAGATCATGGAGTGGTTCATCTTGAGTGCGCTCACTCAACATGCACAGGACAATGAGGGGATCAGGCCCAGCCAGCATAGGTTCATGAAGGGCAGGTCCTGCTTGACCAACCTGATCTCCTTCTATGACCAGGTGACGCACCTAGAGGATGACGGGAAGGCTGTGGATGTTATCTACTTAGACTTTAGCAAAGCTTTTGACACCATCTTTCACAGCATTCTCCTAGAGAAGCTGGTGGCTTATGGCTTGGACAGGTGTACCCTGCGATGAGTTAAAAAATGGCTGGATGGCCAAGCCCAGAGAGTTGTGGTAAATGGAGTTAAATCCAGTTGGCAGCTCATCACGAGCAGTGCTCCCCAGGGCTCAGTGCTGGAGCCAGTCTTGTTTCATATCTTTATCAGTGATCTGGATGGAGGGGATTGACTGCTCCCTCAGTTAGTTTGCAGATGACACCAAATGGGATGGGAGCGTCAGTCTGCTCAAGTGTAGGAAGGCTTTGCAAAGGGATCTGAACAAGCTGGACCAACGGGTTGAGGTCAATTGTATAAGGCTCAACAAGGCCAAGTGCCGGGTCCTGCACTTCAGTCACAACAACCCCATGCAAAGCTACAGGCTTGGGGAAGAGTGGCTGGAAAGCTGCCTGGCAGAAAAGGACCTTAGGGTACTGTTTGATAGACGGATGAACATCAGCCAGCAGTACGCCCACGTGGCCACAAAGGCCATTCTGGCTTGTATCAGGAATAGTGTGGCCAGCAGGAGTAGGGAAGTGATGGTGCCCCTGAACTCAGTGCTGGTGAGGTGGCACCTTGAATACTGTGTTCAGTTTTGGGCCTCATCAGTGCCCAAGGACATTGAGTTGCTGGAGCGTGTCCAGAGAAGGGCAACGAAGCTGGTGAGGGGTCTGGAGAACAAGTTTTATGAGGAGTGGCTGAAGGAACTAGGATTGTTTATTCTGGAGAAGAGGAGGCTGAGGGGAGACCGCATTGCTCTCTACAACTACCTGAAAGGAGCTGTAGTGAGGTGGGTGTTGGTCTCTTCTCCCAAGTAACTAGTGATAGGACAAGAGGAAATGGCCTCAAGTTGCATGAGGGGAGGTTTAGATCGGGTATTTGGAAAAATTTATTTACTGAAAGAGTGGCCAAGCACTGGGACAGGCTGCCCAGGGAAGTGGTGGAGTCACCATCCCTGGAGGTGTTAAAAAAACGCGTGTAGACGTTCAAAAAACATGTAGACTTCAGGACATAGTTTAGTAGGCATGGTGGTGTTGGGTTAAGAGTTGGACTTGGTGATCTCAGAAGTCTTTTCCAATCATAATGATTCTATGATTCTGTGATTTTTCCTTGGTATGGGATTGCTCTGTCATTCTTCATGTAGGGAATATCTGGGAAATAGCATGTAATATACTGCCGTGCATTAGTTGCTGCTGAGTTTTATCTTATTACCATACATGCGGAGTATCAGAGTGGGCAGAGTACCAGGCACTGCTAGCGAATTAACTTTCAGTATACTTGCCAGACAGAATGCACAGGCTTCTTGACAGCATTCTTCTTTGCGAATAGTACCGCTTATAGCTTTTTAGTATACTAGGAGTACTTCTAAATATCAAGTAGAACAGGTTTATATGGCAGAAAACATATTCCTGCCATCTGAAAAGTTGAAACAATAGAAAGTTTGAGGTTGTAAATCTTTTGATTCTTTGACTATAAGTGTTTCCTATGGGATTTATTTAACAAGAAAACAAGGCTTATCTGTAATGACAGGTAAGGAGCTATGGTATAAATCTTAATATTAAAATGACACGTATTTAAGTGACATTCAAAAGACTGATTTTTATGATCTATGCATGTGATCTTTTTGAAATATGCCATTAGTTTGCACTTAGCAGTACTCATGGAAGTATGGGAATTTTGATGAAAGCAGCGACTAGAAAACAAAAATCACTGAACTGAGTAACTTGCTCTTGGCAAATAACTTGTGTTTCAAAAATGGATCATTTCTGCCTTTGAATTGTTCACTGCCAGTGATTTTAAAATATATTTACATTTGTTGCAATTTCTGCTGAGCAAAGAGCTGAGAAACTATTGGAAGTAACTTTCAGATATTAATTTGAATCAACTTCCACATGTACACAAATTCAGTAAAAACAAATCCAGAAGCCAAAAGGAAAATAATTCACAAATTGTTTGAATACTTGGAAATATTTTGCCCTCATACACGCCCAAATGTGGGGATAACTCAGTACTCAGTCCAGTTTAAATACTTCTTACTTACAGTAGGTTGTCAAATTTCCAAATCACACGTTTTCATACAGAGATTTCTATAGACAGGTGCTGACCCTTTTCTTAGGAACAACTTTACATGTTCTAAATATTCTTACAGCTGTTTGAGATTTTGGATATGATTCATGGAGACAAGCAATCTTTAGAATCCTACAGATAAATTATTGCTTGCATTACTCTGGTTTAAAATTATACCTTGTAAGATGGCCATAAATATTAGTCAACCCAGTAATCATAAATATTAGGCAACTTACTAGTCTTGACATGCACATTCATATTTCTTGATGGACCTTATAGATCCATCCAAGAAGCGTGGACGTAATATGGAACTGAAATTGTTAGCAGGGAATAACTTTATCCTTCAATAAAAGACACAGCTAAAATGTAAACTAGTTATTATTAGATATATTGTCTAAACTCATTGTTTTGCTCATTGCTAAACAAACCTGCTGGATCAAACTCTCAAAGTCTGCTTCTTGAGCGCAACAGCCAACAGAAACCAATGAAAAGGGGATCCAGGCATCAAAACATATCCTAGAACTCCAAATTATTGATAAAAAAAAAAAAAAAAAAGAGCAAAATCTTGTTTGTACTTGACTCTTTGATGTTACTTCATAAATAAGCATCATCACTTATTAAGTATCCATGTCTTCTGTGCAATGATTCCTGGCCTATGGGTAAGAATCGTAGTTTCTTCCTTAATGAAACCAGCAGCTGGGAGAGAAGCAAAGATACTCATTCTCACCTGGAGGTGGAGAAGATGCCCTCACCCAGCCCAGGGCACTCAGTAATGGAGGTCCTACAGCTCTCCAGGCAGCTGCCAGCAGCAGCAGTGAGGTGACCTTTCCCAGCAGTTGGAAAGGATTTTTTTTTCCCACAGTCTATTCCAAAGCTTTCTTCATGCAGCAAAGTCTATCACCTCTTCTACCACCACAGAATAGGAGATGAGATAGTGCATTTGGTAAGCTCAGTAGTTTGTAGTCCTTTATCTGTGCAGCTCTTTCTTTTCCAGCCCTTAGTTCTGTCAATATTTCCTCATACACCATGATTTCTTGTCCTCTGATTTTTCTCAGCACTTCTGGCTTTTTCCATTTAATAAAGGTCTACACCTTTATTAAAATCGTAGAATTACAGAACAGTTTGGAACCTTTATAGGTCATCTAGTCCACCCACTCTGCAAGGAGCAGGGACATCTTCAACTAGATTAGGTTGCTCAGAGTCCTGTCCAATGTTTGAATGTTTCCAGGGGTGGGACATTTGCCACCTCTCTGGGTAACCTGTTCCAGTGTTCTAGCACCTTGTAGTGCCCAAAATTGAGCTCCATTTGATGGCCTCCCAATGCTACCTATATCTGTAAGATTTAAAAATTATTTTGTATATCTCACAGGGAATATTCCTGTATACATATTGCTGATTCTTTTTTCTCTTTTTTTTTTTCACCTTTTCTCCCATAGCAAGATATACCTGACTCATGCCAAGGTTATTTTCTGCAGAATTAGTACCAAGCCATTTGCCCTCTGTCCTGTGTTTGTGCTGTTGTTAGTCTTGTGTAAGCCTGGACTATTTCACACAAAGGAAACTTGTTTGAATATGATATTTAGGGCATTTTCCTGACAGTTTCCTAACAGCTGAGTAGACCATTAAATAGATGGTTTATCTTTATTTTACCTAAGAGCTAGTGAATTGCTCTTCAGACTACTGTGAGCACATCACTGTTGGTTTAAAAGAGGTAATCTGAGCAAAGAATCAAATTTACATCCAGGTCTTTAACATATAAAAATTCCAGCTGAGTACCAAAATGAACTGTCAAGGTATATCTTACTCCTAGAGGCATTTTATTTTTTGAGAAAATTTGGCCAGTCGCATTTTTTTTTTCCCCAGTTTCTTTCAAAGTTATGGTAAAATGATGAATGTTGAAAAGGTAAGAGCCAGGGATCTCCCCAAAAAAACTGAATTTCCTGGCTGCGCAAAGAGTGAATGAAGAAATCTGGTTCCAGGCTCAGCTGGGGGCTGCTCCTGGGAGCAGTGGTCATGCCCTGCACCATGACACCCCCTCAGCAGCACATGCAGGGGGTGCATCCACCTGCAAGGCAAGCGAGGCTACCTGGGGTTGCCTGAACCAAGGTTGCTTCTGCAGAAGGCAGATGAAGTGAACCTGCTGCACCTACATTTGCGACGGCGAGCGGCCGCACAGGGCACAGCCAAGGGTCTGAGCCCACCATCCCATGCTCTCTGGGGTCCTATCACAGTGCAGTAAAGTGCAAGCTAAGAACCCAAAGGATTAGAGCCTAATTCACACTTTCTGGGCAATTAAGAATTGGCAATTTGGAAGGTTTTGCATTCATTTTTATTAGCTGCCAACCGCTTTTTTACAGCTATTTTGGAATGATAGCCTACTTCCATAGGCCATCTGAAAAATTGAAATCTAAATAATGTGAGAAGACAGACGGAAGGCTGCAAACCATTAATGATTTCATGAAATACGTTATATGGCTAGATAAATTCTGCTGATAAATCTTACAGACAGCAAAATGCCTGGCTTAACACCTTTATAACACAACACTGTGAATATGCTGTCTCTACAAACTTCCTTTGGAAATGTTTTGCTGATAATCCTGTATGAACATCATTTGTAAATAGACAGAAAAGGAAAGTGTTTGAGTTTAGTAAACAGTGCTAGGGTTTCCTAACTAAAATGACATTAAAATTCTGTATGCTCCCTTAAAACTAATTAGACAACAGACAGCTGACAAGCTAAAAGTAAAGCTATAAAAGTGGGAACTATTAACAGAAGGCAAATGAAAGGCAGTTTTACTCCTCTCTATTATCAAGTCATAAAATACAACTAGTACTATGGCAATTGCTTAAATATTTAGCAAAATAATGAGATCTATGTATAAGACAGAGCAAATATAAATATTACTGCAGTCAAGAAATTGTACAACAAGAAAAAAATCTGAATTTAAATTGAAGTCAGAAGTATGGACGTGTTCCATTGTCCTCTTTTCCAGCAGGAGGTCATTTTGCACATGCAGATATCAGCAGGGGACCTTGGCCTCCCAGTGAGCGTAGGAGTCCACCTCATTTTGTCATTTTTAGGCCTATGCCATAGGAAGTGAGCTATTTCATAATTTATGCCAAATGCTTTTAATACTGATTAGTGATTCAGTGTTCTCTGTCACTAAGCACAGAATTTTATCATTTCACCTCTTCCAATATATACACAGACAACTTTCCGTTGTTTTGTGTTGCTATGGGAAATACAATAATTTCATTTTTCAACTATAGGAAAAGATAAACAAGAAATTAAAAATTGCTAAACAATGCTAACAACCATGGAAAAGGACTGAAACTTCCCTTGACTTCTTGAAGTTCAAGACTTCTTGAAGACTTTAAATGAATATTGCCCTTTTAAGACCAATTTTTTTTGTTATGTCAGGTAAGGAGGAGCATTAATAGTAGTTAATATTCTTGCGTTCATGTTATGTTCCAAGCGAGTATAATGACCAGAGGTTCAATTTCTTCCTTATCAGAAAAGGAGTCACAATAATAGGACTGCTACCCAAATCTGAGAGACTGAGTTTGCTGCTCAAAAGGAGACTGAAGTTGCATTCCTGTGGCAAAGAAAAACGTTATTAAAAAAACTTTTGTCACAGCAAAAGTGCTTCTTTCAGAGTAAGGCCAAGGGCATTTTTGAGTCTGCAAGAGGAGAGGAATGCCAGCAGCAGTGACAACCCCTTACCCACCATTCCAGAGGAGTCCAGTTTGGTTTCCTTTGAGGCTGTCACAGGCTTCACATCTAATTTCACAACCTTTTCATTTTCTTTCAGAAAAACAACATAGTATTTTGTTTAAAAAATATGTGAACTAAGGACAAATTGGCAGCCTTAATTATGAATGTTCTGCCTGTCTGTTTATTGGTTTAAAATATTTCCTGATGGAGTATAAAGACATTTTGTGCCTCAACAGCATAAGTACAATATTCATTGTTTTGAATGACTTAGATGTTGGAGGACTGTCTGAGCAGCTGTAATTTGAAGACCATATGGGAAAACACTCTCTAAGGAGTAACATGATATCTTTAGACAAAAAGGTTGTTTCAAATGAAACTTGCAGCTGATTCCTGCATATTAGTAGCCAGATCTCAAGCCAGTCAGTAGACATGAAGGCAGAAAGTCCAGTAAAGCCAACAGCATAGGCACCAATTCTTTGTAAACATTGTATCATCCACAGCCAAATGGAAAATGTACTGTTCTCACTATTTATGCAGCATTTCAACTCTTAAAAAAAACCCTAAATAGTACTGTGGTTCAGATGCTGTCCTATCATCAAAGACAGCTGGGTTTGCAAGGCTTTTCATGCTGAAGACAAAAGGGGAGGCGTCTGCTGCTGTTTTTAGGAACTTCCCCTCATCTACTCTTTGCTTATATACAGCTGCTGAACTGCAAATTCTCAAAAGGAAGGAGGTTTTTGATGGAAAACCATTGAAAAATAAAGGTAAGACTAACATATCAAAGGAAAATAAGTAAAAAAACCTTAGCATAAAGGTAGAATTCCTAATTATTTGGTCTCAAACAAGCAAATTTTTTTCTTCTCAGGCCTGAATTCGGACTCACTATATTAAAGCTCTTGGTTTAAATAAGAGGAATACTGGTGCCAGAAGAGAGCAAATCACTGACACAGAAGCAAATTGTTGACCCTCAAGCCAATCTAGGAACCTGTTGCTGTGATATGAGGCGGAGGAGGATGAGGCAGAAGATGAAGCAGCTGTATTGTGGCAGAACGTCACTCATTAAAAGGTGTGAAGAACTCGGGAGAGTAGTTAGTGCAGAAGTGTGTCCTCTAAAGGCACCAGAAGCCCTCTGGTGCATTATGCTAAGCCTCACACCTTCATATGCAAAAATTTAATTAAATGTGGATAGTTGTTAATACTCAAAGACAAGAATTTCCACGGTGCTAAGCTCTTATTACTACCAGCTGACTTCAAAATGCATGTGGATGCTACATGATGAAGTGAGAAGGAGTATCAAATTATGCAAAATAATCTATAAATAATAATCTCCCTTGAAAATGCAATCTTTACCTCTCTTGCCTCATTTCTCCAGGAGTATAAGAGGAATCATATCTACTGACCTCTTTAAACACATACCGGTACAAACACAACTACCAGAGGTGTGCTTGAAAAACATTTGCCACATGAAGAATGTTGCATTTTAGTGTCAGAGATCTTTATTCTGTCTTTAAAATCCCATTAAAATGGGATGTTTCAAAACAATGGTGCTGGGGAGTGCACAGGAACTGGGAAAAACAGAGGAGAGAAAATAAAGAAAATATTAATGAACAGGTTGACAATCACATATTGATTATTAATTTCCTGGTTGTATTTTAATTAATTTACAACTTATTATACCACCAAGTACCATTTCTGCTCCTGTCAGCTGGAAGTACCATACTCATTAAATGGATTGAAGGAGTTGGCTGTTAGTTTGCTCAACAATATTCAATCTTCTTGCATTTACTAATCTCTTTGATTACTTTCTTAACATATTCTGCCAAAAGCAGTTCTCTAAAATCACTAGTTTGGGCTTCAAATATTGCTTTAAAATGCTAATGTCTGCAAAATTCTCCAGTCTAGTTTTACTGCCTTTCTATTAGAAGAGTAATCTTGAAATTTATTTCCAACTATCCAAAAAAAAAAAGAACTTTTCTATAAGGATTAAGTGAAGTAAATATAAGCACATTTTTCTTACTATAATTACTAAAATACTAGATTTTTTTTTATGCCTCTTTTCAAAGAGTTTCGCTAGTCATCAAGATAGTAACACACATCTGCACAGATGTAGGCAAAGCATAATTTCTGCAATATTCTTCCATCCTGAAATGATTATTCCAATCTGTGTTATTTCTGAGTAACTTTGTTACCATGGTTTCTTTTTTTATCCCTTGTGTAGCTGTGTGACTACATAGCCCCAGGTATCTAGGCACACTGCTTACACTATTGAATGACATTTAAATAATTACATCTTAAAATGTACTTCAAACTGTCATTGCAAAGCAGCAGGGTAGAGGAAAAAATGCCAAGCCAAAAGCCTTCTCAAGTCTTTTGAAATTATATGCAAAACTAAAATTTTTGTAAAAAATAGCTGAGGTAGGAATTCCAACAAATAAGTTTGCCAAAGAATCTCTCCTTTAAAACTGAAATATTTAGGCTGGTTAGTTCAAACAGAAGAAATTATTAGACATACAGAATTCTAGTTTTTCTATTACTACAACTTACAGTATGCATCTTAAATAATAGTAGACAGATATTCATTTCTGGAACATCATCAGATTCCCTAAGTCAGCCTAATATGATGACCTACAGAAGCAGTAATGTGGCCCTTACCAGTTCTTTGTGGGAGGCAGTAAAGACACTAACGTAGGTGTGGAGCAGATACTGGTTTCTATTTAGCAGCCAGGAGCTGACTGTACACTTTTAACATACAGATGCAGAAGAGGGACCCTAGCTCCCTGAGAAGGGAAGTTCTCAGTGGTACTTGCACTCACAAAGAACTCAGATCAGTCATAACTTCCCCAGCCTACTAAAAATGGTTTACTGGAAAGCAAGAGTAGATCCAATTCAGTCTGGTTGGTTTGGTACAGTTTTAAGCAATGTCTCAGAAATCAGGGTAGGTAATCTTGAATCTCATCAAACTGAAGAGCATAAATCGAACCCTTCCACTTCATGGTTGCCAAAAAAAACCCCCAACAAACAAACAAACAAAAAGGCCTAAGTTCTTTTAACTTCTTGTTGGACTCAACAATATCTCTCAAATTTGCTTAGAACATACCTACCAGCCTGAGCTTCCCAGAGACATTGGACGACTTTTTTTTCTAAGTGATAGCTGAATTTTAGCGTGAGCTAAATGTTGAGAAGTTATTTCAGCCAAGGTTGTCTTGGCACAGACAAAGCACACTCTGAGAAACCTAAGCAACTTCTGTATGTTGCATGGTGGACTTTTTATACCTATAGTCAGATAGGGAGCAGGCTGTGGAAGGAAAACCAATGTGAATGTTCCCTGCATTCACTTCTCTGCACCCCCAAGACCACTGATGTAATCAGAGTGAAGAATAAAAACATTTTTGCTTTTCTGAAAAGCTATTTTGGTTGTTTCAGTGAGATATTTGACAGCTTAACACTATGACCAGTTGTAAGTCTACAATCAAGGAGATAGCTCAGGAGAGGAATTAACCCAAGGCAGTACACAAAAGGTGGGAACTTCCCATGCTGGTAGCTGGCAGCTGTAGCCACCACAGCATGAATCTATGGTCTTGTTCCCTTAGTAAAATTTGCCCTTAATACTATCAATTTCTGTTCAAATTTCTCAATGCATACCTGGTGTGCCCTATGAAGATTTTTGGCACAGAGCAAACCTCTTCAGTGCTCTCTACATGCTGTCGCTGCTAATTAAAAGAAGAAGGTAACCCTCTTTTCCCAAAGCAAAATCAAAGACATATCCTACAGCTGCTGATATTCCAGTTTAATCAAAAAAAGCATACATGCCACTCAATTTATCCCATATTCTTTGCATTAATGCACAAACCATCTGTCATTCAGACCTCAAATTTTGTTTTCAGAAATCTCTGGAATTCCCATCTGCCATGTCCACATGTACGAAAACCAAATTTCTCAGCCACCACTGCAGGATAATTTTCAGTAGTTTCTCATTAGTTGTTAGGTGTTAGGAACAAGTCACACCCTGAAAGTAGACATGTTTCTACAGGACAAATTATTTTAAGGAAGGATATATGAGATTTGAGAGATACTACGTTTATTTCCCAGGTGATGGTTGGAGTATATAACTAAAAGTAATTATATGAATTGCATTACCTTTAGGTTTAGCGTGCTGGAAGTTAAAGCATTGTGGCCAAATGCTATATAGGGACAATGGTAAAGTAACATGTTAAAATTGATTGCTGTAATTTGGGAAATTACAAATTGTAATTTCAGAAGTTGTGAGACTCTAAAAACAAGATGTTCATAGCACATCTTCCTAGTTCTAATCTCAAATACACAAATATATTGAATCAAAATGATGGTGTCAAATATACCAGGCACTATAATTGTTATTAGTTATTTTAGCAGTGTAGCACTATACTGCTTTTCTTATGTAACTTAGTAACAGAGGCATTGTGTGAGAGAGATCTCAGCCCAGGAGCCCTATAAATCCCAATAGCATTGCCTGGATCTTTTGGTTGATATATCCCTTCCTTGAAAACTGAGATCACTAGACTGTTCTGTAGGAGTGAAGTCATCACCACACCAAGGTATCCATGGTTAAAAAATACTTACAGTTCATTTCCCTATATTCAAATATACTACTTCTTCCCAACCAGTAAGAGACTCTGAAATAAATGGTAACTTTTAGTACTAGCTTTCAAAACTTGCAACAAAAAAAATTTATTAAGAGAAGGGAAAGAGTGGAAAGTGAACTTCCACATTAAGAAATATGCTATTATTCATCACACCTAACTGCACTACCCATGTAATAAGAAAACCAAAGAGACTCTGGTATTGAAAAAAAAAGATCGATTTCTTGTTTATTGATTCCTTATTTATTTATTTGTTAGCAATGGAGAATGACTATATATCAGCATCAACGTAGAAGGCAGCCCTGGAAGAATCACAGCTGCAACTTGCTGCAAAAAACATCTACTCTAAATATGCAAGACAGATAGACTTTTGAATGCATTTGACACCATAAACATGACCCCTGGAGTGGCAGCAGACCTTAGGGTGGAGTAGTGTGGTACTTTGGAAGAAAACACTAAGTAGAAGGAAAGATAAGGAGAAAGGGGACATTGAAAGGAACAGGGGATAATGAGACAGGGTAAGGGGAGGAGGCAGTGAGAGAGGCAGCTGTGGCTTAGATGGAGATGAGACAGTGCATGGTAATTACAGCTCCAAATCTTTCCTAGGTAGGAAGTTCTCCAAATGCTCCAAGAACCCTCCTTAGGCTACATCTGGACTTGTCCTTGTAGGTGAAGTTTCTAACTAGATCTTGCCTCTGAATTCACCCTGGAAGTTGGGAAGGAAAGGAGAAAGATGACCTGAATTTTAGTTTTCCCAAAACTCTCTCTTATACGGTTTTGGGATCAGAGTGATACTTGGGAGAGTAAGAGTTAGAGCTGGGCCCCATCATATCCCTCTCCTCTAGGACAGCTGCCCAGGCCATCTGGTAGAAATGTGGTTTCTACCTCACACAAAGTCTCTCTCCCACCACACAGTTACTACAAGGCTTGTTTATTCCACTGTTGTAGCATATTCTCTTCATTGCATTTTTCCGTTCCCACCATTTTTTCATAACAGATGACATCGTTGCTGGACAAATATATGATGAAGGTGTATTCAGCCAGTGTAAAACCTCTAAAGCATAGGCAGAAAGTCCATTGACAGACTTTTCATATTTATTAGACTAGGTTTGTAAAAAGACCTTTCCCTCTGCCTTTTATTGTTTCATTTTGCTTTCCTTCCAAATAACAAAGTCTACATAGATGTAACCCAAATATTTAGGACCCCAAGCTCTCAAATGCAATCCATTCCTGTTCATTTTCTTTATGGAAAGTAAGGCTGTGATTAGACATGAAATAACTGTAGCTAATAAATCTGCTCCCAAGGACTGAGTAATCTTATTACAAGTGGGAAATGACGGTTTATTCATCAACATATGGAGTGCTTTAGAATTGCTGGAATAGCCAAACTAATGTGGAGAGGCAGGGAATGGAGAGGCAGGGAAAGTCAGCTTGCAGAAAAGAAGGAGCCTCCGGTGATGTTTTACATATGTAGCAACTTATGTGGGAAAGAAGAATAATGTATCCCATGTCTACCTTGGAAAATAATTCAGGTTAATTGTAAAAGTAAAGATCTTTGGGGTGTAGAGCCTGCATAAATGTTTCCCGTTAATATAATAAGTTAATTTGAATGTTCTTAATAGAGATGAGAACATATGTTATATGTGATGGAAAGGAGGTATAAGTGTCATTTGGAAGTGCATTTTCTTTCTGCTTGGAAATGTCAACAGACCTCTTTTCTGGCACTGGAGACCTCGTGGTGAGGTGTCAGTCCAGTATTATGTGAAATGCAAGATTTGCTTCCAAAAACTGGGATCTCTTTTGAGCTAATTGTGTTTTTGCTGGTTTAATTCAGTTTGGGAGAAAAGGAAAGCTCTGCAATTTTCCAGAGAGAGAATCAATCTTTCTTCAGAGTTCATTTCTTCCTTTAGTGATTAAGTACAATGCCTATAATGACAGCAGTTTCCACAGAGATGGAAGTTGCAATATGAGTCCAAAAGAACTTGTAACTGTTGACACTCAGCATGGTCTTAAGACCCTTTATTGCCAAACTAGAATGTTTAATTATCACATTTCTTCTCTTTTCATCTGTGAAATATGTGTGCAATTTTTTAATTCACACAATGAAATCTGAACACAAATCAGGCCCTAGCTGTCTTTGTGTTTTGTTTTGTTTTTTTTTTTTACAACTGGCTGAGGGTGGGGGGTTGCTTTTGGGGCTCAGAGGTGGTATTCATTCATCATCTGTGCATGAATTGAAATGTTTAACTTTTCCATTGGAAAATAAAGCACTATGAACATCTCTCTTGGAGCTAAATTAAATGCTAGCTTTATACTGTCAGCCTACATCTTTTGTACACTAATCACAAATATGTTCTGGAGACCTGACAGCAAATATGTTTATAAGCTGTGAATATGTTAATTGTTCTTCATTCTGGCCAAACAGAAGAAACTGCTGAGGTGCTACTCAGAATAAGACAACTGGCACTCTCAAAGCCAGAGCCCCAGATGTGGGCAATGTCTCAGCAGAGGTTGAGTAACATGGGTGGAGCTGTCTCCACAAATTGATGAGAGTACAGAACTGGGTATTTTTTTGTTGAAACTGGCTGCTTTGTCAGAGGCAGATAGAAATTAAAGTCTGGAAACAGTAAGAGAAACAAGTGTGGCCCTGAGAAGGTGCTAAAAGAGAAAGACAGAAGACCTGGAAAATTTGAGCAAGGAAATAGTCTCCATCTACCTTTTCCAAGCAAATGAGACTTGGTGTTCATTGTAGATAGACTAGATTTTTTTAAAGAAATTTCTTTCTCATGAAATCATATTTTCTTTATTGGGGGAAAAATACCCAACCCAAAACTATGCAAAGCCCTGAATATTGTCTAACTGCTCAGATTTTACGGGACAACAAATATTTTTACAGAAAACAGTAGACTAAAGAAAATATGTTGTTTAAAATTGCACATAACTTTTCTTACACAGCTAGAATAGGGAAATAAATAGAATACCAAACGCCAAATTAAATTTAGAGAACAACCATCAGAGAAATTCCAGAGAGCATCCAACTGAATTCTAGGAGAGAGAAAGAACAGTAAGACTTGTCAGAGGGAAAATAAATTGTTGTCCATATTTTCACAGAATCACAGAGTGGCTGAGCTTGGCAGGAACCTATGGAGATCATCTAGCTCACCCTCACCAAGAGCAGGCTGTTGAGGGCTGTGTTCAGTCAGATTTTTAATAACTCCAAAGATGGAGATACCATAACCTCACTGAGCACATCTACAGGCAACCTCTGTGTTTTAACAATACAGACAGACTGAATGAGGCATACAGGTGTCAAGGTGAATATTAAAAAGGACCTGTGACCCAGGTCTAGGAAATACAATTAAAGATGCAGGAAAAATACTTAGACACGTTGATATAAGGAGCTCAAAAGAAAGAAAAATTCAGAAAAAAAAGTCACTTAATGACCTTACAATATAAGGATATAATTAAGGCCGTAGAGAATAGGCTCTACTTTTGCAAAATCAGTCTAACGTTATGAAGTTTCAAGGTAAATATGAAACCTTGGTTTCTCTGTAGTAAATGGCAAAATTCTAAATTACTTCCAGCATAAAAAGAAATCACCTTAATGTTTGAGAAAATATACAGAAAAAGGTAAAAATAATGCGGCGGTGGTGAGGCAAATACCAAAGAAAAAATCTCACCAGAAAAAGGAGTTCATGCATTAAAAAAAAAAATCAACCAATTACAGTCAAATTAAGAATGGACCAAGGCAATATTTTAATAGCTTCCCATTAAGTAAAGAATTGGGGACACTTTAAAGCAAGGAAGTAGACAAGACAATGTCACCACTGTAGCAGATCTGAACCTTGTCAATAAGAAGTTCCAGATGAAGTAGAAAAAGATAATAACTCCAGGGACAGAAGAAAACCCTCAAGATGTAGACTAGCTGATTGAGCTAATACTGCAGTGAAGTTGCTTACAGCACCATGATGAGCTGATTTTGTCCATGCCATCTTATACTCCAGATTAGAAGAGGGCAGAATTCAAGCACAGGGGAGATGGTCACGGAGAACTGTGGCAAAGTGTGGATAGCTTTTGTTAAGCCACGGTAAGATGGGTTTGAAAGAGAAAAGGCTCATTAATGCCATTGCATAAGGAAGTTCTTATCAGATCCAACCTCTGAGACACCTGAACACCTGACAGTGTGCTGTCTACTAGGCTGTCATGAGAGGTAGGCATCATGGTATGGCATGTTAGGCTATTGTTGTGGTTTAGTCCTAGGCACCACACAGTTTCTCACTCACCTTCCCCCTCCCCAGCAGGATAGGGGAGAGAACTGGGAAGAAAAAAAAAAACTCGTGGGTTGAGATGAAGACAGTTTACTAGAATAGCAAAGGAAAATTACAGTAATACAAAATATAAGGATACTAAAATATACAAAATAAACAATGCACAACTTCTCACCACTCAATATCCCAATGACCGATACAGCCCATCCCAATCAGTGATCACAGAAATGAAACTGAGCAGCAAGCAAAGGAGTGAGAGGGAGAGAGCCAGAGAGATCCAGAGATGCCCCCTCCCCAGGCATCCTCCACTTATATACTGAGCATGACATTTATGGCATGGAATACTCTCTTTGGTCAGTTTGGGTCAATTATTCTGGCTATACCCCTCCCAGCTTCCTGCACCTGCACAGTGAATTTGTAGATACCAACGGTGAGAGGAAATCCAAAGCTAGATCCATGTTTAAATGTTTAAAGTCTCACAGTTTTGCACATGCGCCTCAAACTAGCACCCACATTGCCTGTGAGTCCAAGACATGGTCCAAGGTTCAAGCCTTAAAGGAGAGACTGCTGTTTATTCATAACATATGTGAAACTGAGTTTGGAAAGACCAAACAAAAAGCAAACATGTCCATAAGTGCTTTGTAGAAACTGCACATTTCACTGCAGTATGCTACTGATAAAATTTAAATTTCTTCTTGTTAACTTTTAAAGAAAAACAATATAATTCCCCTTCTTAAGGACATGATCATAAAATGGCTAATACCACACAAGAACAAGGAAATTGCAGTGGAGACTCAGAGTTCACAGTCATAATTTTTAAAAAGAAGTACTAGCTCAAACTCTCTTTTGCATTCATGTCATCCTTTCACTCTTCCTCTCTATATGACACTGCAATGAGTGCAATACTCAGCTATAAGATGTCTTGACTACAAATTCAACATTTGGGTCTATTTTATATAATTTATTTTTTATTGTCTTTTTTGGGGGATGTATCAGTAATCCTAAACAGTGTTTGGTAATCTAGAGAAACTACAAAACCTTTTACTGTTACCTAAATCTGAAGTATTGGGTCCTTCTTTACACCTATAGAAGTTTCACAAGTTTGAAGTTAGCCAAAATAAGTTTATTACAACAGAGCAGTGCTGAGGCCCAGACTCAAGCCCACTGAAAACAAGAATAATGGAAACTAGAAAAAAAAACTATAATCCACATACCATATGAACAATATTCACTGGTGAAAATATCCCCAAAACAAAGACAAGGCCTCTTCCACAAAAAAAAATGATTCATAAAGCTTTTCATTTGCAGCTGGGTCAAAAGCAAAAATAGTTCAGAAATTTGGAAGGTGTTTTATTTAGTGATTTGTTAAGAGAATACTGAACCAATACAGGATGTAGAAGGATATGCTGGCAATCACAAATACAAACTCTCTTGTTTATGAGATAGAAAACACACTACAAATAAATGTCTGGGAAGTCCTGGTGGTTACTGCTTAAATGCTTGAGCAGTCTAGGCAATAAATAAATAAATATTGCTACTCCTTGCCAAGCTGACGGGTAATGTTTCCAGTACTTTATGCCTATGGCTTGGTCATAGACCACAAGTAAAACTTTTCCATGAGCATTTTGGAATTTCCGCTTTTGTGCAAGATTGGGAAATACAGAGCCACCATCAGCACTGTAAAAAAAAAAGGAGTTTCAAGAAACTTCTACCAAACTTCTGCACCACAAAATTGTTTGAGCCTTTGAGTCATTTTGTCTTCATACAGTGAGTGTCACCTACAGCACTCCATAACTCATTATTGTGACAACACAACCACAGCCCATAGCAGGACAATCCTCAGGCCTTCTGCCCAGACAAGCTGTAGAGCCTTCATGAAGAGAAACTGCCTGGGGCTATTCCACAGAGGCCCCAGAGGATCTCATAAAGTGAAGAAATGGCGTAATCATCAAAGTGGAGTCTTTGGGAAGCTCTTCTCCTCCTGAAGAGCTTGCTTGTCTCCATTTGACCGGCTATGCCTTGCTCCCACAGTGTGTGGTGTGGCAGGGGAAGCCATGGCCCATGTGGGCTCCACAGCACTACAGTACAAGTGCACCCTACTGCTTGGCACACCCACAGCGAGCTTCACCAGTGCCATGTACCATGGGCAGCTGAGCTGCTGCGCTCCTGGCGCTCCTTCTGATGACCATCTTGACTGCTTTGGGTATCACAGTTTCCAAACCCTCCATCCTTTTAGTGCTCAGTCTCTGCTTAATATCAAGTAGAGTGACACCTTTAGAACCATCCTTCTTGCAACATTGGCAGGTTTCAAGGGCTCTCCCAGTAATATATACTTAGGGCAACATCATGGAAGCAGGTGGCTGGAAAGTGCCTTAAGAGGTCAGATGTTCAGCCCATGCTCATGTCCGCGGGCAGCTTCAAGCATATCTATGCCATACAGACATCTGTGCATTTGAAAGAACATATATTAGAAGATTAAAGGGATTCTGCAATTTCTCTAAGTAACTATACCAGCTCTCAGTTAATGCCTGATCTAAATCTGTCTTGCTGCAAAATAAACCCATTTCTCTAGGTCCTATTCCTCATGATCCAGGAATCCAATCCGTCACTGTCTTCTGCATAGCTGCCTTGGCATACCTGTTATCATTTGCCTTTTCAACTCCTCATTTCCAGACTAAACAAACCCAGCTGTCTCAGCTTTTCCACATAAGTCTTATTTTCCAAATATCTGTTTAATAGGAAACCACAGGCCAGCTTACAGGCTTAACTTCAAAATCCAGGACTAAGCTTCTATTATCTATATGCCACAAATAACAAGGTAATATCAAATATTGCAAGATAACTGACAGGAAATTTCAGAAGGGGATTTCATAGCTTGATAGCACCTAAAAGCTGTTATGTATAAAGGGATTTAGTGCTCTGGATAGTCTCAGACTGGTGGATGGTGAACATACAAAGGAACTCTGGAAATACCATGTTCATTATGTTGAAAAATAATCTCTCCTCCCAGATTCCTGTCTCTCTCTTCAGCTCTCTAGACAATTTCAGCTGCACAAGGTAAAGGAAACTTACATCTGAAAGCAGAAAACTGAAAAGCTGGAGGATCTCATATGTTTCTCCTCAATCTACCCTGATGCTTCCATGCAACAGCAAGTGCCTTGCTCAGCATTTGCAAGGGTGTCTTCATGCTTTGTGACACCGTTGCTCCTTTTGCTTCACGGGGGATGGTGTTTGCCACTGATGCTGAGACCAATGCCAACGATACTGATAGCGTAGAGCCTTTACTGTCTCATAGTCCTCATCAAGATGTGTCATTTTTCCCATTTGAGCTCTCCTTTCTCTGATTTTTTTTTGAGCTCACTCTTGTCTAGAAAACATGCACAGCAAATGATACGTGTGTCCATATTGGCAAGCGCAGGCAGAAGCCCTCGTACAGAGCCACCAGTGTACCACTGCAACCAGCTGCTCGCAGATGCAGGGCTGCTCACAGCCAATCCTGCTGTGTAAGTTTTGAAGATGACTGCTTGCAATAAAACGGTGTCAATCCACAACGCAGCATGTGGCGTCTCCAGAAGATCGCCATGGACAGTACAAGTTTTTCAGAGGTTGCCAGAGAGCTTCCCTCAGTGCGAATGGAGCCTCACATCAGATGGGTGCTGCTGTGCGGAGCCAAGCAGGGAGGCGCAGCCGGCTCTCCTGTCCCCTCCTGGCACTGCAGGTTGCCTCTGTGGATGGCTAGCATCACTGCGACAGTGACAGCAAGACGAGAGGGTGTTTGCCTGTTGGCTCCAGATCAGAGCTGGGGAGGTTGGGAAAAGGATCTCCTGAGTGTGAAGGAAAGGGATTTTCTAAATCCATCACAGGCTGTGAACACTAGGATGGCGAGGAGCTCCTATTGCCATTTTTTTTTGCCTACATATGGTCATGCTAACTGCTGGAGGGAAGTGTCTAACATAACATGCTGAATCTCTTAAGAAACTTGCAAGAGAAAGAGGCTCCTGATCCAGAAAACTTCATGAACCTTCTTAACAAAGCTTCCACCTTGTGCCTCATTAAAAAGTATGGAGGTCCACAGCAGCGATGGAGTGAGCACTCTTCTCACTCTAGAGTGCTCAGTGAACTGGAGGAAAAATCCTTGCTCTCACTGGAAGAAAATGATGTGTTCCTCCCAGGGTGTAAGCATCTTCTATCATGCTTAATTCCCTGTTCTTTCAGGGGTCAGAATGCTAGTCTCTTGTTTCTCTCTAAGCCACTTGGTTGCTATTGGGAGTCCTAATTACTTCTGCATCTTCCAGTACATTTTTTTCACTCTGGCAAGGGTGTAAGATAGTAGGGAAATGCAGCTGCCACACTTTTGTCCAAGATTTCCTCTGCTGAAGTACATGTGTCTGTACTGTGTACACGGACGTGTTTGGTCTATTTACTGTACACATTTTATGCTATTAGTCTATACACAGTAAATTTAACTGTTTCAGGACACTGACATGGAGCACTGACCTATGAAGCAGGTCTAGATTCATGTAGGTATAGTGCACCATACAGTTGCTTAGGGACATACCTGAGACTTCTTAACATATATGGCACGCTGGTTGGAGTTTCTAACCGAGGGCACTCACATCTCATCTGCCAGCACTATCAGATAGCGGCTCATCTGATAGAAAATCTGCAAAATCTGTCCAAACATTTCCAGAAAATTTTTATTTTCCATGAAAAATAGACTTGGTAGGGAAAGTACAAATGTAAGGTCTCTCTCCTTCTTCATCTTTCTTTCTCTCCTCACAAGTTACTTGCAATTTACCTATTTTTTTTCAGTTCTTACCTTCATCTCTCCCTCTCTCCCTCCCTTGCTCCCTCCCTCCTTTTTAAGCAATTAACTCT
Source organism: Tetrax tetrax (assembly GCA_009806455.1). Lineage (NCBI taxonomy): Eukaryota > Metazoa > Chordata > Aves > Otidiformes > Otididae > Tetrax > Tetrax tetrax. Next base: position 902,779 of record WHYT01017767.1, read on the forward strand.
ATGGAATCCAGCTAGCACATAACAGGGCCTTGTTCTTTTTAACATCCTCTATTGCGGAATATGCTAGAAATAACATAAATTTCGAGGTTTTTCCTGGGTTATGGAGCTGTCCTTCAAGCAGATCACCTTTAGGATATCACTGAAATGAAATCCTGCAACTTTTTCAGGCAGTTTTCCTCTCTGTTTAGTCTATCTGATCCATGCACTTCCAAGGCCTTTCCCCACTCAGCCAGGCCACCAGTATACTTCAAATTGTCCTTGCCTTACATTGAAATTACTTCCTTTTCTAAAGATTAAATCCATATGATCTTTGTCTCTTTGCTTCTTCCCTACCCCCAATCTCTGTCTAAACTGGAGACAGAATGAGGGCCCTGTTGACCCATGACCAGGTTCTGTGACCCAGAACACATCTGGGAAGGAAGACCAAAGCGATCTCTGGTCCCAGCCACATCTGACATCCCCCAGCCTCCCTTGCCCGCTTCCTTCTTCCTACTGCTGCCCTGAACTCCCAGCCCCTCTTTACCCTTTAACTGCTCCCTCACTTCTTATTCCATTTTTTGTCTATCTGTCTGCACAGTCTCTCCTTCTTTCCCAAAGCTGCTGCTTGATATTCCTCCATCACTTCCCATCCAGCATCCACATGTTGCATTTTTTTTCAAAATCAGCTTTGGGTTAGCCAGTGGACAATGATTACATTTCTTTCATACACACACCCCCACCTTTAGCAGAGCTGGATTTTAGTGAAACGCCTGCGGAGGTTTCTCAGATTTCAGCCAAGAGCAAGGTTCAGATTTACATTGCTTGGGTGTGACATGGAATCAGCAACAAAAGTATGTTCCCTTGAGCAACTAAGTTCATACAACCCCCAGCTTATGGGCAGATACTCACCAGGATATTCTGCCTAGCATTCCTTACTCTAATTCATTTGGTGCCTGAGAGCTAGGCATATCTTTCTGCAAAGACTAATATATTTCCTTTTTTTTCTTTCTTTGTAATTAAAAAAAAAAAATCTTAGTCTTGTTTCCCATGGAAGCAGCAGGTTCACACTGAAAGCCTGAGAGGACCTGCGGTAGGACCAAGTCAGGCTTTGTGACTCTCCATAGAGAGTTACATAGCTCTCCACATGTACACACAGCAGTGGATCTTATCTAAGAAATTATATTTTATACTGGAAGTTGTATCTTAAGAACCTCTTGCTCACTGAAGTCAACGTCTGGACCACAAAACCAATCCTGGATCATGAGCAGGCATGTGCAACTCCAGGCAAGATCAGCAAGAGTTTATGTTCCTACATGAAAAAAAAAAAAAAAAAAAAAAAAAAAAGTTTGCACACAAAAGGAGTTCTCCACCTTAGGTACAACAAAACTGGCAATGTACTATAATAAAGCACTTGAGGGTTCTGGCAGTCACAAAGCAGAAACATAAATGCAGTCCTGCTTTTCTAACATAAGCACTTTAAAAACAGTTCTACTGTAACCGGTAAAAGAGCTGTTAGCAGAGAGTGCCTTTGATTAAGAAGTCTTAGACCACATCAGACTGCCCTATTGTCTCGTAACAACTACCTTCAGAGTAGTAAAACGCTCAAGATGGCCAGCCCCTATCACTGCCTTCCCTTTGTGATCTGGGACTGGGAAGAATGGCCTCAACAGAGGCCTCTCTCCTCTTAATGATTCACAGATGACTTTGCTGGCGTTTCTTGCCGTTCCTCCCCGAAGTCTACAAAGTGTTTAGAGTTCAATTATTGCTGAATCAGTGCATCTTCATTCAACAGGAAGAGAAATGTACTTCCATTACCATCCTGCAATGAGGTTAATTAAAAGCAGCTCTTCAGCTGGTTGTGGCTTCTTTACCACTTGTATTTTTGATACATATTGCCAGTGATATCTGAAAGCAGTGGTTCTGCTTGTTTATTGAGGCACACAAGCATAGCTGGTAAAGACAGTTCTGCATAGAAGTGTTTTAAACAAATATGCTTATGCTTGTGCATATGTATCTGTGTACACCTGAATATTTTGGGGCCTTATTCCTCCATGTCCCGCAGTTCACTCAGTCATTCATATCAAGAACAATGTATTTAGCCATTTTTCCACCGTGGATCTCAATTCTAGAAGATATCATAACCTTGCTGCAAAGGAGCAGGCCCTGGTATTTTGATTTCACAGTTGTGGCACCTCAGTTACTTTCAGAAAGCCACCTCCACCATTGCCCTCAAATGAGACAGACTGGTCTAGAATACTCTCAAATACTCACTGTTAAAAGGTAAACCAGAAAAAAAAAAAAAAAGGAAAAAAAAAGGTATTCACTGCATATCTTTTGCAAGACTACACTCTGAGGTTTTGTCACTAACATCAAGCTGCCACAGTGCTGTGGTAGCTTTTTTCAGATGTCCTGCATGGTAGCCAAAACCCCTGTTGATATAGTTCCTCCACTGCCTTCTATCTGGTTTTACATTTTCCTTGATTGCAATTAGATTTTTGAAAATGTTTGCTGAAACTCTAATTAAAACTTCAGTAAACATGAAAGACTTCTGCATTTAAATTGCTCACATAACACTGATTTTGGTTTGGTTTTGTTTTTAATATGAAAACAAGAAACATTCTACAGCCAATTACACATACTTTAAATAAAGTATGTGTGGAGAAAGACCCTGATCGTCAACACTATTTAATTCCCTTCAAGTAGCCACCTCACAGAACTAGAGATGCAGATAAAGAAAGGCTACAGATATTCCACAAAAATGTTGAAAACAAATGTTTGGTCAGCCCACTGGTCTAGCTTCAGTAATTCATATCATAGAGTTAAAGGCTACTGTTTGTTGTGTCTCCAGAGTGCTGGTTTTACAAAGAGAAGAGTGGTGAAGGTTTCTCAACGTGCAGACCCTCCCTTCAAAGATATTGATACTGATTTTGGCCTCAGGAGGGGTTGATCAGCCCATTTGAAAGTGGGGAAAGTCTATGACCATGATAGAAGGTATGCCGAGAATCAAGGGAGTGGTTTCAAGAATGAAACGGAAAAAGATCAAAAGCACACCACTTGGTTTTGTCTTCAGTTGAGGCTCAACTTAGAGACTGCTAACAAAGAACCTCTTTGATCTAGAATCTTTTATTACTGCAGAGAATAAATGCAAGGAACAAAATATTCACCTTAATTATTTTTCTCTCTTCCTCTCCCCTGCCCCAGGAAAGTGAACAATTCAGAGCCTGATGTAGGTTTTGAGAATGTAACTCTGAACTGTGTTTCAAAGTTCCTTTTTATCCGCATTTCTAGCAAGCAGCCACAAAAGCTAAGGATTGTTAAAAACACTTGGGTTTGGGCTCATGCTAAAATGAAAGACTAATTCTCTAGAAAGCTCTGAGGCAAAGTAAACTGTGCCAAGGGTAATTTCACATCCTTGCAATTGTCCTTTTTCTCCGGTGCAGTCATTCATTTGCTCGTCACATGTCTCAAATTATAAGAACATTATAAAGAACATTTATCAGAAGGCTTCTGGCCCATGACTGTCAATGACTATGTGGGTTTCTCTGGAAGTTTCCAGACTTTTTTTTTTTCTCTGTTCCTAAACATGTATCATCTATTTATATTTTTAAAGAGAAACTGAGGTGTTATTCCTGTAGTTGCAGAGATTATAATCATGTCATTCACACTTACTTTTTCATTAGAGCAACTGAGAATTGGTTTAGTCAGATAAGGCTAATGTGATAATTTAAGGAAAAGACAGCTTTTCCTTAAGGAAAAGGAATCTATCTTTTTCTACTTGTCAAAACTTTTGCCAAGGGTGGCTATAACTGGCTAGCAAGTCTAAATAGGAGCCATCTGATTTTCCAGGGGCTTGAGCAACACAAACTTGCACTCGAGGCTTTGACTGGAATAGGGCTTAGGCAAATGCACTACTCCACCCACTTTATAAGTTCTTAGTAATTTTTTCCAGTATAGCTTCAACTGCAGATCAAAATTTATCCTTTTCTAGTTTCAGAAATTCCAATAAATTGTATCTGGATCCTTTAGCTTCTGTGAGACAGAAGACAGCTTGCATATGAAAACAGAGTAAGAGCAGATGCATGATGCTTCCACTAGGACCATGAAATCATTATACCTTACACTGCATAAAGGGGGAAATAAAACAGTTTTTAAAGTAATGCTAGAAAGATTTTCTTGCAGTATTAGGAATGAGCTGTGTAACAATCCATAGAGGGACTTGATTTTTAAGTCTGAACATTTTAAACAAGCCCCAGTTTTTCTCCAGATTTGTGACTTTTTGCAACCTTGTGTCCAGACTTTACTCCTTATTTACTCCCCTGCTGACTTTTTTCTATGATAGGTGTTCAGATGCCACTTTATTAAGTGTCACCTTTTCAAGATTAAAACTGCTGGCCTGAAGACTGTCATAAACTGGGTCATAGAATCACAGAATGATTAGGGTTGGAAGGGACCTTCAAAGGTCATCTAGTCCAATCCCTCTGCAAGGAGCAGGGACATCTTCGAATAGATCAGGTGGCTCAGAGCCTTGTCCAACCTGGCCTTGAATGTTTCCAGGGATGGGGCATCCACCACCTCTCTGGGCTACCTGTTCCAGTGTTCTACAACTCGCATTGTAAAAAATTTTTTCCTAATATCCAATTTAAATCTACCTTCCTCTATTTTGAAACCATTACCTCTAGTCCCGTCACAACAGGCCCTACTGAACAGCCTCTCCCCATCTTTTCTGTAGGCCCCCTTGAGATAGTGGAAGACCGCTATCAGGTCTCCCCGGAGGCTCCTCTTCTCCAGGCTGAACAGCCCCAACTCTCTCAGCCTGTCCTCACAGGAGAGGACTTTTGAGGTATCACGTGGACTCCTTGGTATCACATGATCTCATATTCAGATATAAATGAAGTAGCAAATAGGCAAAGGAATCAAAGCCTTTCAGTTTCTTAGATGTAACAGCAGAATGCATGACACTAGTTTTACTACGTCTACTTTAGTGTTCAAATCATCTGCTGCCGTTGTAGGAGCACAGCTGGCAGAGCAGCTCCATCCCAAAGCAGAGAACAAGATGACAGAGCACATCAGAGAGCAGCCAGCCAGGAACTTCCTTTTTTACAGCCATGACTGAAAGGGGAAAGGCTTGACAATTACTTGGTTCTGATTCACTCCATTTTGGTCCAGACACTGTAGTACTCAATGAAACCACTTTATTTTTTTCTTGTTCTGCTTCTGTAAGCCACAGACTCCCTCTGTAAATGCCAAACAGTAACTGTGATGTAACTAATAAAGTTTGAGTCCATACTTTCTGTGCTGTTTATATAGTGGATTTTTGAATAAACTTAATTTAAAAGAAAGCCCCATGGATTGATCTTGGCAGTTAATCACAGGCTGTGAGCAAGAAGGGAGCTTCTACTTCACATTTTTTTAGATTAGCTGCTGAATCCTATTTACTAACAGCAATTCAGCTACTCTCCTCAGTGATATGAGGCAGATCTCTCTGAAGAAAATTGCTTTGTACAAATTTTTGGGGAAAATGTGCTGTTTCTCCTCATTATGATCTTGAGAGACTCACTGTAAGTTGTTGGAAAGCATGTATATTTTCCTCCACATGCAATATAACATTCAATTATATTAACACATGGGATTCTTTGTGGAAGTCATTTCCATGAAGGACTCCGAATAAAGAGGAAGGAAACATCAGGAATTTGGAGCAAGTTTTACTCAGTCAGATTTGAGTTTCGGCTTGCAGATTTTTGTGCTTTTCCAAACTGAGTTTGATGGCATCACTAATATGTAGCATAACAGGAGACACAGACCAGCTGTGCTTTGAGAGTTAATCTCATAAACTACTTCCAGAGAAGGTCACATTCAGAACCCTGAGGGCTTCCAATCTGTTCAGACTTGAAAGGTATGTCAAGGAGGAATTGATTTTAAACCATCCAATTTTAACTTGGGCCCCAGCACTGCAAATCCCCCATGCACACAGCAAGACACCAGTACATGGAGCATGTTTAGAAGCAGGCTCCCTCTCTCTCAAATTTTGCATGTCCAGGAAAATATATGGAATAACCAGAGATCCAAAAAATGTAGTAATTTATTTGAGTACCTCCTATGACCTTTAAGATAAAAAGGTGCATTTCCTCTCACAAAAGCCCTACTCCTTGCAGTATGGGTACCAGACTCTGATCTGATCTGTTAACTCCCATGCTCTACTGCTGGCTTTGAGCAAAAAGCCCCTAAATCTGCCAGGCCAAAGTTCACTTTTCCTCCAAATACTTGTCAAAGAGAAAAGGAGGGAAGGTGCGGGAAGGTGCGGGAAGGTGCGGGAAGGGAAGGTGCGGGAAGGGAAGGTGCGGGAAGGGAAGGTGAGGGAAGGTAAGGGAAGGGAAGGGAAGGGAAGGGAAGGGAAGGGAAGGGAAGGGAAGGGAAATTAAAAGTTAATTATAACTTGGACACTATACTATAAAAGAATAGCTGTCAATCTGAGATTTAGGTTCATTTTATTCAATACAGACATATGTAGAAATTCAAGGAGGTGTCACCCAGCCCCCTTTTTTGCTCACTTTCAGATGCCTTACAATTTTAATAATAGTTGTTTTGTAATGGAGGTAAAATATCCAGAAATATTCAGTAAAGTTCATTCTTTCTAAGGCTGTGAGGCGCTTCTTATTAACAGTCATCCATCTCATTTGAGCCAAAGGAAAACTACTAGTAACAAGATGTTTCTATGTGAGTCAAGAGGGGACACTGTTTCATAAGAACTGAAAAAAAATCTGAGCTCCATCACAGACCATGGAATATGATCAGGGAACTGTCCCAGCAGAAAAGTCCCCTGCTCTCAGTGAGTATTCATATATTGTATTATAGGAATAGGTCTGCATGTCTGATTCTGACCTTCTGGTCTTGTGCAGTATTCAAATGCCTGCAGTGGATATTTGTACTATAACTTTTCAAGGAGATGGCAGATGTTCATTTTACAGACTAAGATTGATAGAAGTGCAGATGAGAGGAATCAATCCAATGGATATTCAGTTGGCATCTTGGTTCAGGTATTGAAGCAATTTAAAAAGAGAGTAACCTCATTTTCTTCCACTCTTGAATATCATTGAAGATGCTTAAGATTGAATAATGCCTACATGTTACATGTGGATGTTCCATGTCTGGGTTACTAGAAATTAAAGATGGTAACATTGACTATTTAAGATTTATTGACACTGCAGATAACCTCAGGGAACTTTGCTTACCTGAAGGTAATAGTATGGTACAATCAGTGAGTGCAAAATTCACACTTTGCAAAGAACTCACAAAAAAAAAAAAAATATTCTATTTGGTTTCAGTTAAACTTTTACTGTAGGTCAATTTTTAAATTAGAGTTCCCAGCTGGCATCACTCCAAGTTTATATCCACAAAGAGCTCAATGTTTTGACAACATTTCCAAGAGTCTTCACTTCCACCTATTTACAGAACTTGTCTCTCTCCATATGTCAAAGTAACGTTAGAAAGGTGAAAAGGCAGATTCCTTTGTCTGTAAGGGATAGGATAAAAAATTGAAGAATCACAATGAACCCAGAGGATTGATTCCTCTTTCCTGTGTTGTCCCCAAAACAGAACAAGAAACTGCACACAGAGACTTTGAAAGTTTTATCTTATGCATCATTTCTTTTTGCAGAGATCAAGATACCTCGCTCACAAGTTACACAATAGGAACTAGATGGTTATTTACAGTGCTAAGAGGAGAGGACTGTCATTTCATCTAACTTCCGTTATCTGTAAGTTAAGCAGTTGATGTAATCAGCTATGTGTGCAACCTCTCTGTCTCTAAAGGGACAGGCAGTTATAGAAAGTGATTCGCCCTGTTAATCTTACAGACCTATATTAAGAAGAATCCATTACCATGTGGTTATGCAGTTTCTTTCCACAGACCATGGAAGAAGCCTAGATGGCTTGCTGATGCTGGATACCTAATCTACATAAATCAAATCCCTAAGTACGGGAAACCTTTTAAAATCTGTCCTTTGTACCATCTGGCCATCCAAGCCACACTGCAGTGCTAAGCTGTAAGGAATATTTGTTATTTCAGTATCAATATCTTGCATCCAGGTCCCCCTTCCATCTAAAGTTCTTAAACCATCTTAAACTTTAGAGATCTTGTAATCTTTGATTGTTGTCCTTAATGGCAACACATGATTTTGACTTTTCCTCTGTTTCCACAAAAAAAAAAAAAAAAAGGCATGTTGAAAATGTTACCAGTTCACTCAGTCAGCTTGAGCTGAGGCAGTCACCTCTTGTTTGACAAACACAAGATGAAATACCAGATGGGACTAGCCCTGGAACTAGCACAAAGCTCTTCTATTGCAATGCGCCCTAACCACCAGGCAGCTGGGTGTATGTGGGCTCTCTCTGCTCCTCTCTTTCACACTTGATCAGGAATTCTATCCTGAACCTAAAAGAGACTTTCTTAATAAATTTTATTTAAATGGTACATTCCTGTGGAAAGAGTTGGTGTCAGCAAACAGATATTTTCTGACCAAAAAAAAAAAAAATCAAAACAATTGGTTTGTCAAAGATGTTTTCTGACAGCTCTATTAGGGCAAGGCAACCTAATGCCACTTTTCAGATTACCTGGGTATACTATTAGGAGTTTTCGCTTGATATATCAGCCCACATTCCAACGGATTCCATCATGCACTCCTTACAAATATCCTTCTGGAATCCCTAAAAGTAGGATTTGAAATGAAGAATTGCCAGCTTTCATGATATTAATCTAAATATGCAATACTTTATGGTCTCTGTGAAGCCTAAGTCCTGTGAGTTTAATATGTAAGTTCTTTGAGTTATCACCTAAGAACTACATCCTATATCTTAAGGTAATTTTGGACACGTTGCTGAAGAAAATAAAAGGTATAAATTATCACAAAGCATCACTCTGAAAGCACAGAAACCAGAAGGTAAGCATTAACTTTACACCTATATCTTTCATTTTTTTTTCTTCTTATTGCAGTCTGTTACGGGTTTTGACCACAAAAATTGGCAATTTTGTGTGGCTTTTTAAGGAGATTTTTAACAAAAGCCTTTGGGTACATTTTGTTTCTAATAGAGACCACAGAGCCTTTCACAATGTTTATGAAATCTAGACAAGAAAGTTAGAGGTATATGTCATTCAGTTCTCAGTTCTACTTCTCTTATTCAATCAGAAAGCATTTTACCCTTCCACTTCTTCTGTCATAACCCCTTGTGTCTTTAAACCTATCTGTATTAATCCAACAGTGGATGGGACACCAAGTCTAAGGAGGAGCAGCTCTACATAAGTACCAGTCTACATCTAGCCAGATTCAAATATGTCTGACAGTGTATCACCAACTTTCCCATCCCATCTCCTGTCAGCTTGCCTGAGACAGCAGAGAGTTACTGCTTAGAGGTGCATGGAAATACTTCTGCAACATAATTCCATATCTATTTTTGCTATGGAAATTCCAACAGCATTACTGTCATTCCTCTATACTGAGTCTGCACATACAGTGCTGGTTTGACTTTCCTATGAGAAGACCAGATTCCTAAATCTGAAACCAAACCCAGCAAGGTACTTTTCCCCCCCTTTTGATCTTCTTTCTTGTCCATAGTACATACCTACTATTTTCCTTTCCTGAGCGCTTGTCTGATATTGTGAAAAGCACAGAGCGTCATTTAATTAATATATTAGTTAATATAATTAAGGAATTATATGAAGAATGCTTTCTTATTGTCTTGGTGTTACAAACTTCACAATAAGTGTGAGAAGGTTGCACTGGGCAGATGAAAGAGAGTTCAGTGGAACAGTCTACATTGCAATTTGCTTACACAGTGCCAGAAAATACTTACTATGACTATGTGGTCATTGGGCTTGAGACAGGCACATGTGATACCTAATCAGAATTTCCTGGATGCTTGAGCCCTTTTTTTCTCCAATCCACAGAGATGCTCTAGAAACCAAAGTTATAATGTGCAGTCAGAGGGTTCATAGTTTATAATGCATGACTTGGTTTCTTAGGATCAAAAGGTAGAGGAAAGTACCAAGAGAAAATAAGGTTACCAACTTTACATAAGTAGTTGGGAAAAACAGGGCCAAATAACACTTCATTGTCACTTCATTAAGCAGGTCAGTGTTTGTCCAGATGCTTTCTGTTGGCTTTTCCTTATTGGCTACTGTCAAATTGTGCTAAAAGCACTTTTCTGCTATGACTTTTTTTTTTTTTTTACTTTCAAGCTAAAGTAGGGATATATGGTGTCCATTCTCGGTTGAGCTGGACTGAGATCAGATGGACTGAGATCAGATGGACCGAGATCAGTCGCCAGGCATAAAAAGCAGTAGCACTGAAGAAGCTGGGGGAAAGGTCCTATCCACTTTTAGCTTTGAAAGTATGTTTTTAGAGCCAATGTTTTTGGCACTAGGAATTCTCATATGAGCCTCCTAGAAAGCTCCCAAAGTTCAGGATGGTCAAGCTCCATGCAGAAATGAAAGCAAGTTACAGACAGTAGAGTAGCACTGCGCTTGAATATGTCTTGGACCATGGTGTTTGCCTTGAATAGGTTTTCAAAGTGGAAGGACAGAAAAAAATAACAAAAAAAAATTGTTCTTGTTCTTCTTATTATTTATAAAGTTTTCCCAAGCTTTTAATATGGTTTTACTAAAATGCCTTTTATATTCACTTCCCCTCTTCATTCTGTATTTTGGGAATGCTTGTCAACTGCTTTACATAGTCCACAGGAAGACTCAAGGAAAAAAAACAGCTGTGGGAATGGGGTCCCCTTTCATCAGTTTGGGGAATTTCTCCATCTCTTGCCAAGATCCTCATTGTCTTATTGTGTTACTGAAAACTTTAAGTATCGCATTAAGTACAAAATTCTGACATTCCTGCCCTCCTAAATAGCACAGTGAAGTTAACGGGAAGAAGAAAATTATAGCCCTGGACAAAGAAAAACAAAACAAGCTTATTCCACCATCCCCAGAGTATCTGATGGATAAAAAGAGCAAAGGTTGTCTTAGCAAGGCTGGTGGAGGAGAAAAGACAGGGTCCTAGTGTAGTGAGCTGGGCTGGGGAGGTTATAACATGGCACTTCAGAGGGTGAGCACCACGTAAAGGAATAACATGAAACAGACAAGGAGAAGGAACTAGGGAATGTGCTCCTGCCATCTTACACAAGGCAATAGTCCAACATTAGCCAGAGGACCCCCTGCAATGTGCTGCTACTGGGACCCTGCAGTTCTGCAGAGACACCCTACACCTCACCCCTCCATCCCCCACTACCCTTTGCAGTCTGTTTCTAATGCAGCTGAGATACCTCGCAAACTGGATTGCAGAAAGCACTGGACTGCTCTGTGCGTGGGCTGGGAGGTGACGGCACACCAGCACACAGAGCTCAGTTTTGTGGCTCCGGACAGTGCAGCTAGCCACCACCATAGAGCATGTTGCAAGTGCAGGACTCAGACACCAAAATCCCCGTTGCTGAACAAACAGAACTGAGAAACTCAGTAACCACATCGCTTCTGAACTCGTCAGCAGGGTTTATACAACGACAAGCCAATAGCTCTTTCCCTTCAAGTACTGCCTCAGTTTACGTGGCATAGTAGCAATCTGGCTTTGATGGAGAAAAATGTGAAGGAATGTGTTCCCTGGGGAGTAATGCAAGACACAGAAAAAGTGAGTAAGAAGAAGGCTGTGCTGTTAAATGATACACATTTTCACCCAGAACATTTTTATTACTCTTGGAACTAAATTAAAGTTTCCTCTCTCATTTGCTGAAGGTTAATCCAGGTTTCTATGAGACGCACCCAGATACAGATATATCTCTTTAATGAACTGCTCTGCCCATTCATTTCTTCAGCTATTCTGTTTTCTCCTGCATTGATGATACTACAGACATATGGAAAGGAATGAAAAAGAGAAAACATGTGGAATAAAAAAAAAACCTCAGACTAACATAAAAGTCCTAGGATTGCCAGTTACAAATTCAATATAGGACTGGCTAATGTTTATACACTAAGTGTGCAATGCAAATGATAATTAAAAATTAAATGACTGTATTACAGAAATATTTTAAATATTTATTTTTCAATCTCTTTTCAATCTCTTAATGAAGAAACATCTTTTAAAAGATTATCCTTTAGGACTTAAAAAAAATATAAATAAAATACTTGCTGTAATCCAACTTCCTAATATAGCAGCTGATATTATGCAGGTTATATTGTTATTGTTTTGTCTGCAGCTCAGAAAATCCACTGTTCAGTCCTTTTGAAATTTGTAGGTATATATAACTTTTTTTTTTCTTCTGAATTTGTTAATTTTTTCCATCATTCTTCTTTTGCACCTTGTTGCTTTCATGCTTATTTCCTTAAAACATCATGTCTCAGGCAACAGGTCAACTGAATTATCACTGGTAAAAACAGATGTTTAAAGCCACCTATTAGCACCATAAACTTTTTCCCCTCCTTAAATGCTTATTAAGATTCCTGAGGCTCCCATACACCCGACTATCCTCTCTCAGACTTCCTGATTCCGAGACTGAAATATTTTGGTTCAAGGTCTTCAATAATGTTCTTAAATCCTCTTTATTTTCATCAGACATTTTATGTCTCATGACATACATTCCATTTCACTGACTTCATCTGATGGGATTTCCAATTTCTGGAATATTATTACTTTGCCTCACTGAACATTTTTGACGTTCCCATTATCTGTTCCGGATTTGGTGTGCTCCTTTTGTGCTATAATACTGAGCAGGCAAGCTGCATTTACTTTCCCCCCATCAAAGAGAGCTCAGAAGTAAAACCAGCAGGGTCACTCCAGAGTTTAGCACCTCTGCTGGTAAGTGTACATCAGTGCAAGAGAAAGAGGGAAAATATTTGATTGACTAACTCTAAAAGACATGAGATTCCAGACCTTTGACAAGTCACCTGTGTGCACGCTATTTGTACAAACTGCCCTACTACATTTTGAGTTTACTGCTCCAAATCCAGGAGGAAATAAGTAGTGTACAAAATGCACCAGGGATACTATAGTTTCTACAACAATATTAGATCCTTGGATCTGGTTAGCTTCTGAAACCCACAAGATCCTGTTAAATCTGTTGTTATTAAAGATCTAACTGAAACTTCAGTTTACCTAAGCATAGAGCTGGTCAGACAACCAGACCACTGAGCATCTGTGGCTGTCTTTCCCACTGAAGTCAACAGTATCTTTGCCATTAACTGCAGGAGACAGAGAATCTGGTCCTGATAGCAGAGAAAGGTATTTTGCTTATCTGAAATTTATATTCCATGTTTGAGGTGCTTTACATTTCCACAGGGCCTGATATTTTCGTTAAGAACAAGGTGGATCTGCCATTCAAATACAGCTGTAGAAAAACCAGACATCTAGTCTAAGTTAGTCATCTAAGTTCTTCCTGTAACCAATGCAGACAGTGAAACAGATTTATCCCACCTGTCTTAGATAACTATTCCAGAACACAATAAATTTGGACCTGGTATCTCCACTGACCTTGAAGAAAGCACACATGGTTATCTTTTAGATAGCTGAAAGAAATTATCCCGCCTAACCAAAAATGTCTAACTTGACCAGCACTGCAGCTACTGTAAATCTAAGTGTAAAGAAACAGTTCAGACTTGGCTTCCTGTAAACCCAACAGAGAAAAAAAAAAAAGAGTCCCACTACCTCAGCTGGGCTCCTAAGTTAAACGGCTCAAATGTGGCCTCAAAATTTCAGCTGGTACAGACGAGAATAGCACTGATGGCTACAGTGATTATTGCCAGCTACAAACTGGGCCTTGTGGGTGAGCAGGGAAGATCATGTGGGCTCTGTTCATCGCCAAACTCTCATAATCACTTCTGCAATTGAACAGAAGGTGCTCTTGATGCTATTAAAAGGTTCATTTGCTATTTCCAGCTTATTTTATTTCCACATATTTTCCCTTTTCTCCCCACTCCTGTATTGCTAGCTTCCACAGGAGGGAATACAAGATCATTAAGAACTACAGGGACAATCTTATGCATCACAAATATCTCCCCCAAATCCCTACTGGTCTCCATTTCTTCTCCACATATTTTGTGTCTGAACTTGTAGTTTCAGCTATTACAGAAAATATTCCAAGGCAGCTAGAGGCTGCATTTGTTAAAATGGGCCATAGCCTGCTCTACAGGCCTACAGTCAACTGACATGGCAGCTGTTAAACACATTGTAGTCATCTGTACTGCTAAGGTCACGCAGCTGAATCCTCTTTGGCCCCACCATGCCAACAGTGTAGATCCATGCAGACTATTTACTGAGAACAGGATTTGGCCTGTGCTGTCCCACAGGCTCTCGCATTGTTGGAGAGGTTCTTGTGAGCTTAGGTCAAAACTGTGCCCTGGAGACTGCCAAACAAGCAGTAGGAATGAGCACCTCTGGCAGAGCTTTAGCCGGAAGCCTGGCCCTATTTAGTTTACTATTATAAATATAGCCAGAACGTCTGGTAATGCCAATAATGTGCACTAACCCAACTTCTGCTGCCAGATACACCTCTGAATCTGCTGCCTAACTCCATGAGCACCATGTCAATGTCAACAAGAATACTATCTGGCTCTAACACTTTAAATCCAATGTTTAATACTTATACTAAATGCAGATAGTAATAATTCTTTTTTTTTTTCCAAATTATCACTAAGATGTAGTCCAATAAGTTCCTTGCCTTGATATATGTATTTTTATTTCTATGTGCAATTTTACAAAGATGGATGATCAAAATATTTCATCCAGAAATTTAACATTAGAAGTACCTAGGTGGATCAGCTCTTTAAAAAAAAAAAAACACAGAAAAGCAGAGAGAGGGACCCTTTATTCAACAGGAAGGCAAAATGGCCCTAGGATTCTTGCATTGTAGAAAAAAATGTGGACAAAATACGTTTATTGTGAAACTTTCCATAAATTTGAAAGAAATGTCAGGTTGTATTATGACCAAAAATTTCTATTCTAATTTTCATGTCCTAACTTGGCAGACTACATTAAAAAAAGCCAACCTATTTGTCAACGTTACCAATTTTGCCTCATCCATTCTCTTTTTTCCCATTTGGATTTCTTCTCTTTCTGGAATCTGATCAACCTCTGACTCAGAATTTTCTCCAGATTCTCAAGTAATTGACCTTAGGGTTTAATCGGGAGTGAAAGCTGAAGCAGGTGGGAAGACTCTTTGTAATTTTGTTTACAAGCACATATTTCCAGAAACCTCATCTGAACTCAGTGGAAACATAGCTTTAATTTTCCTCCTATAAAGGATGGATTAAGTAAGGTTGCTGGAAAATGCTCCACTTCAAATATTTGACTGCATGCTCTTGCAGCCTGTTAGAAGTCTGTTAAGGTTACAACAGAAAATGACTTTGTGTTAGAGTTTTTGCATTAGAATCTACATCAGGAAAGTAAGGAGCTGGGGTCATAGTTGGATCATCCTCAAACAGTGCACCACACTATGTAATGGTATCAGGGCCTGGAGAAGGTCACCTTGCTTGCCATCAGAAGTCTCACAATCAAAAAATAGCAAGAATGGCTGATAGGAAAACAACCACAACTCAGATAATAGTGCCCCATTCAAAACTCAGTGTATAGAGAGCTTCATAAAAACAGGAAAGAAAACAATGTAAGAGTTTGTATCACTTTAAAAGGAAACCTATTATAGTCCTACCTAGGTGTTTTGTCTTTCCTGTTTCCACCATGCTGGAGAATTATTCTCATTGACTTCAACAGGATAAGTAAGTTTTTCAAAGTTTAAAGTAATGGATGATTTGGACTTATCAGAAAGGTGACTGTGGCTGAATCTGAACAAGAAGTGCTTGGAAAATACAGAGGGCCTATCTAAAGATTCAAGCATAAGCTTTGGGTAGTCAGGAGACGTTTAAATGCTTGCATCAAAACTGGACTTTTGAAGTTATCCAGTTGTTCTTTGTACAACACAAAAGTTGTTCTTTTGTAAAACACAAAAATACATAAGATTTAAGAAAATAAAGGAAAAATAATGCTCATTCACTGCAATATCCCCATAAATTATTATTTAAAACAGTCGAAAGTATTTTCTTGTATCAGTATATTTTGCTGTTATGTCTCCTCTACGAAGTCATTCTCCTAGGGCTATTTACAGAATATCAGATTAAAATGTCATAAAAATAACTTAAATATGTTCCAAACAGCAGTAGAGATGCCAAAGCAGTGCTGAATTCTTCCATCACTCCTGTATTTTGAGTACTTAAATATCACTGGCTAGTTGTTAGTGTTACGAGTCATTCCTGTGTATGTCAGTGGGACATTTGTTGAATAAGGCATCATAAATTACCTGAAGGGTGTTTTGAGCTAACAACAAAAAGCAGCTGAGAATATTAGTAGTCTCAAATTAGAGAAAATGAAAAAAAAAAATCCCATCTTTTATAGTGATGCACATATCTTTTATTCCTAGCTATAATAAAAGCCTTTACCCTTACAGACCAAAACATTTGGCTTTATAGGTGTTTTCCATTTGCCCAAAGAACTGCCAGAGGAACAGGCAATGAAGACCTGATTTATCACTTCATGAGACCAACTGGCATCAAAGATTCCCCTTGTGGTTTTCTGAGACATGAAAAAGAAGTAACTATGAAAACGAATTCAACTTTTTGTTATTTTTACAGTTGCTTTTTTCTTGTTTTTATTTCCAAATATGTGTAACTATACAGGTGATGAAAATAAAGTAACTTTAGTACTTTTATATTCAGGAAAAAAAACCCAGTATTTTCAAAGTAATTGAAAAGGTAAAATAATATACTGAACATAAGTCTTTTATATTTTTGTTGTTGTTGCTATTGTTATTGCTGTCACTGTTATTGATTATTACTGAGTCAGAGGTGAGTCTATGTCATTTTCTTGAAATAAGTCCTCAAGACTATCAGAAGGACTATAAACTCAGAAGACAGATTTTTCCTGGAATGTAAAATGAACTTTTCCTAAAAAAAAAATCAGAAGAGAGAGAATAGAAATAGAACAACATAAATCTATTCTCTTTCTTCATCCATCCTTTTATTGCAGGGTAAGTCTTTTCTTCCAGACCTCAGTACAGCAACTCAGGGACCAGCAGCATTACTATAAACTCTACAAAGTCCCTTTGAGTCCTTAGAAAAAGCCTAAGGAAAAGTCTAAGGATCTTCCGATATCTCGTCATATGTCTGCTTCCAAAATTGTTGTAATTTAATAATTTTTTTTTAATAATTTTTTTTTAATAATTTTTAATCTCTTCACCACTAATGCATGCACCATCTCTTACTTTTTGGAAATAAAAGAGAGGGTTTTTTCATAGGTATCAATACAAACTCATATGAGAGGAGTGGTTCTCCTGATCTGCTGTTGGATACGTTCGCTCTCCATGCACATTTTAGGCTTGGAGAGGTGAACTCTTTTTTAGCCTTCAGTTTTGGTATTGGACTTCCAGCTTTCTGTCTTTTTGGACTGGATTTACCTTGTATCAGCAACTAAACATTACTTGCATTAGAGACCAAGTCTGGATGGTGTGATGGAGTGTAATTTGGTTTATAAAGCCACAGTTCAAGGCCTTACTCTGCTTCATCAGGCAAGCCTGTTTTACCACATACCTGCAGATTACTATAATGCCCTGCACCCTCACAAGCACAGATGAATCTCTCTGATTCATCTTGTTTTTATTAGAAATGTCATCCAGTTGCAATACACGGCACTTTTTTTCAGATAAAAATCCACTTCCCAAAAGACTTTTTTAGCAACTTTACTAATGAAATACTTGTATTAACAATAAAAGTAAAGGTAAAGGTAAAGATGGCAAAGATAAAGATAAAGATAAAGATAGATAAAGATAAAGATAGATAAAGATAAAGATAAAGATAAAGATAAAGATAAAGATAAAGATAAACATAAACATAAACATAAACATAAACATAAACATAAACATAAACATAAAGATAAGATAAAGATAAAGATAGATAAAGACAAAATAACCCTACCCACAGAGTTAAGATAGTTTAGGAGCTTTTCAGTTGCCTTTAATAGTAGGAAAGTGAAGGTTTATTTTCAACTCAAGCTTTTACTGAAGCAGCAATTCTTTTTATTTTCAACCAAGATGGGAGTGTCTGGAATGTTACTTTTTATTTTTAAAATAAGTCATCATTTTCACCATCAGCACTCAGATAGGAGTCACACTGATCACAATGCTAGTGGTTGAAAGGTCCAAGCATTTTTGTGGTTTCTTGAATAAATATCAGTAATTCAATTTTAGTGGTCTCAAATTTGTGGAATGTGATATTTGGAAGGGTATAAGAACTGAAAATAATTCTACTCCAAGAAACAAATGCTTTCAATCTTATAACACTGGATGGAAGAGGGCTTTTTGGTTTGCTTTGCTTTTTCCCATAGAGGGTCAAGAACAAATAAAGCCTCTGCAACACTTAACAGCAATTGATAAAAATGAACTCACTGATTGAAAGATTTTGTGTCTTTTGGATATGTTGATCATACTTAGCTCATCAATACTCTGTGTTTCTGTTCAAGGGTAGCATTCAGTCACGATATTGTAAAATGTCTTCTGTGAGTGATTCAACTGAAACAGGCTTATAAAACCCCTAATTTTATTTTATTTTTTCAGGAAGGGGATGTGGTGGTTTCCAGACTCACAGTCTTGATTATCTGTTTCTGCTCAGTGTTTCCAGTTCATACTGCAAAAATCCAGCCCTAGGAACTAAGCCAATACTACAGCATTTATTTTCTCTGTGAAGTCCCTGAAGACAAAGAAAAGGTCCTTTCAAAATATTGAAAAAAAATAAAAAAAGGAAAAGAAGATCACAGTTAGACAGAATTGTCCTTACAGTTTATGCTATGAGGCATTCTGCACTTCCTGTTACTTAGCTGGCATCAGAAGAACTCACCTCTGCTGCTCTACCTATTGCCAAATGGGACTTGTTCACGAGGAAGCCACAGTTGAAGAAAACAACATGTGAGAACACTACATACAGTAACCGTGCTGGTCAGAGGCAGAGTTTTGTCCCTTGGATGATAATTGTCATGTAAGTGCCAGGAATACCTGTAGCTGGAAGACTGTCCTATTGCCACAAAATAGGGTGACTAACATTCTCTTTGGTACTGTTTAAAGGATCCAGGGCCCTTGAAACCCTATAAATACAGAAAACTACTATTTCTGGAATAGTGTCCGTAGTATTTGGCTCTTTAATTACATGTCACTACTAGAAGTGTTGCTTATGAGATTTTAGTTTGGCCTAAACTGCCTAAAACTGATGGTCCAAAAGAAAATGAAAGAAGACTGGAAGAATCTGTTATGGTCATTGACTTTGGTCCCTTGATAACTACTTGTTACTCACCATGCATTCACCTCTGTAGCTATCTCTAGCTACATTTAAAGAGTGACCAGGCTTTGCAGCCACTCCTACACCTCCAGAGGATTCATTCTTGTAACTATTCACATGGCCTATTTTCATGCCTTGTCTTTGCAACTTTTTTCTGGTGCCAAGAAACAAAGGGCTGAAGCAAGGGAAGAAGCAGAGGAGAATTAACAGAGAAGACAGACTCACACATGCACACACAAAAGCAAATAAAAGAAAGAAATGGAGAAAGAACAGAAGGAGAAAAGAAAACAAACAGTAGAGAGGTAATAGGGAGACCATTCTTTTTCACTGAGTGAGACCAAGAGCTGCAAGAAAGAATTTAATAAATAGTAGCAGTTAAAAGCTCAGTGGGGTCTGCACCACAGACATCTGTTCTCCTGCACAATGTCCAGCTCCCTTTGGAGCCTGGAGATGGTGTGAGACATCCAGGTGGGTGACATAAACCCTCCCATCCAGCAGCCCTCACTGAGGTGGCACTGGGCATCCTCTCCTGACAGGTGAGAAGATCTGGATTAGAGAGTCGATTGGGGCACTAGACCCATCAGTACAGTGTTATCAAGAGTTGAACTCTCATCTTTTCATCCACAAACAAGCAGCTAGAATCCTCCTTCCCCTCCCTGTCTGCACAGGAAGATCAAGGGTGAAATAACTGCTAAGAGAAAATTAGAGAGCTTTTACATTGCATCTAACACCACTTCTTTCATCTCTAGCTACAACTTTGCAGTGTAAATATCATGCTGTGAAGACTTAAACAGACAGAAGTGTTGACTCACCTTTTCTTTTTTTTTCCCCCGCCCCGAAAGATGTGAATTCCTTGCAAGGGGAGGGGTCACCTACACAGCAACATAAGTCAATGGCTTTCTATTTCAGCACAAGAACTGGCAACAAAATAAGTATCTGCCTATATCCATTACAGCTAGGAGCTACTGGCAAAACAGCAAGTCAAAGGAAAACAAACTCAGAAAGCAGTAAGGACAGTTATTAAAAAAACCTGAACATTCAACTGCTGTGTTGACTTTTACAGAGAAATAATGTGAAACAAAATGAAACAAAAGCCTGCCTTTGTGTGTGGTAGAACTGAAAGATTTGTGGCAAGACTTGTCTGCAGGAAACAAAGAGAAGTAACCTACCTAGCTGCATGGATTGCTGTAATTATGATCTTAAGCAGAATTTATATACAAAAATTCCCTCCCAGGTTTTTAGAAGAATAATATCAATCTGGCAGAAGATAAATCTGGCAGTTGGACAATCAGTAATATTAAAACGTGTGAGGAGAGACAACTATGGGTGGAGAAAGACAAGACAGAAGAAGTCAGGGAGCAGGGAGGGGTTTTGTAGTTTTTGATTGTTAAACAAATTGGATTCCAGAATAAGGGGATGACTATGTGAATAGAAGCTACTTGGAACTGATTTATTGATTACTGGGGCAAACACCAGAGGGGGTAAAAAAAAAAAAAAAAAGGTATATTTATAAATTAATCTCAGAAACATTTATGGAACCACTATATGTTTCATTTTAATTACTGTCTTCCTTCTCAGTTGTGTAATTGGTTCTCCTTCCTCATCTTTCATAACAGACAATGAGAACAAGGATAAACAAGCATGACTGAAGTAAAAACTTGACCTAACAGTGGGCCTGGTATGTACATGAAGACATTTATGTGATTACTGAATTAATCCTGAGGAAAAGATTAGATTACAGGGGCGTGGGAAGGGATAAAGGGAGGAGCATCCATCTATACATGGAAATCATGGTAGAGGGGGTAGTCCTGTTTTCAAATACAGTCTGTGAAATAGGCATACACATTCAAATTACAGTCACTAGCACACTCATTCATAAACAGAAATGATGTCAAGCTCCTCCCAGCTCCCTCAGTCCCCCAGACAAACAAAATTTGCAGATTTTCACAGGTTCAGGAACCTGCCAACCCCCTCAAGCCCCAGAACAAAAAACCAAAGCACGCAGGGTTATACCCTCCAAAAGCTACTTTTATTTGCATGAGGCAGCTGTGCTGGGCACGAGGTCTGTGCCCAGAACCTGGGTTCTCAGTCACTTTCACCGCTGTGAAACCCGTGCAAGGAAGAACAACAGATACTGGGAAGAAGCCTGTCCTCCCTCTGTGCCTGGTTTCACAGTGGCAATCCGGTAGAAAATAATGTTCTAGAGGTAGCCACTGCTATTAGTACTGTAGTAGAAACAGTAAGCCTGATGTGGTTTATTTTCATTACATCTACACTTCAGGATTCAGAACTACGTGGCTCTGATAAATAAACTATCTGTGGCTACCACAGTCTTTACACAGAGGCTTTGTTTTCTGCTTTTATTTTAACAAAAGACCCGTGAAAGCGATACTCATCTGGCAGCCCAATTATGCGTGTGTGTACGTGTGTGAGTGTGTGGGGAACAAAAGGGTGGAGAGGAGCTCTGGGCTGTAGTTACTGCTTAGAGTACATCTGCTTTATACTTACTAACCTCCGTGCTGCTTCCAAGAACAGCTCAGTAAATCACGGCTCTTCCACTGAAACTGCATACACACCACTGTACATTTGCAGCGGGGATCCAGATGTGAGCAATTAGGCCACGCTGTGCTATTATTTTGCCTCCCATATATGGGACATGGCTGAATAAGAATAAACCAGCTCCCTCTTAAGAATGTGCACAGTCCTTCCCAGACAGGCAGCGGTTAGCCCTCGCTGGCAGATCCAGCTAGCATTTTCCAAATGCATGGTCTAAATACATGCCTAGACGATGTCCTGACTGCGTGCTGGGACAAGGTCCTATTGCCCACCAGCCCTCGCTTCCCTCTTGTTCAGCCGATGTAAAGAGCTCTGACTCTGAGGCTGGCGGGCAGCTATGTTGTGCAGCACCCCCTTCCTCCTCCCATCCCAGAGCCACCCTGTTTGGACAACCAGGAAAAAGGAGCAGGCTGAAGCATAACGTACCCTAGAGGCCAGAGACAGTTCTTTGGACTGAACCCACCAAGAAGCGTGTCCAGCATTGCTTTCAGTCCCTCTTGGATATGAAGTTTGCCAGGCACCTTGGAGGGAGCCTTCACTTCCACGATGAAATCCCAGCAAAAAAAAAAAAAAAAAAAAAGCACAGCTAGGGAAATCCAGTCTGCTGGAGAGAAAGGTTTAGGCCTTCAGTAATGTCCAAACAAACGACAACAAGCCACTCAGGTTGAATTTTGTTTCCTCGAGAGGTTCCAGGCTACTCTGAATCGAGTAAACAAAAACTGCCACTGGGGAAGGCAGACATGTTTTTCTCTTCTCTTGAGAAATTATGGATGTTATTCTATGTTCTGTGGTGAAGAAAAAGTTTCTTGAAGGTTTTAAGGTCTCCATGAGCGAGACACTGATAGAAAGCAATCCAACTGCTCTTTGAAAAGACAGTAGAGATGGATAGGCATTACAGACAGACTTTGAGGTATTAAAAACAACATTCCAGCCCACTTCCAAAACTTTAGTACTGGATTAAGTACTAGTTGCTCACTATGATATCAAAAATGTTGTTCTAGCATTGAAGTGTTTGGTAAGTCCGCTGGACCGGGCTGAACTGAGCCTAGCAGACAGCTAGTGAAGGTAATCAAGTCATCCTACCTTTCTGTCCCTAGATTTATTTTTGCAGCATGTAGACACATATCGAACTATGAAAGGCACAAAGCTGGCTATCATAAAAGAGGAAAAAAAGGAGAGAGAGAGAGAGAATTATTTGCAAGGAAGTTTGACACTCTCCAACTCTCTTCAAGCTGTGAAAAAACCCCTTGGAAACCGCTGAGAAGGGAGCAGTCACAGGCTTGGTGGTGCAGCTCGTGACTGCTGAGTATTTGGGGCACGGAGGAGAACAGCAATCATTTAAATGGATTCAGTATTTTGTAAAAGCTATAATGATTCACTTAAAAATATCATATATACAAAGGGTATATTTTGCCTATCAAAAAAAAAAAAAGTTGGTCCTTTACTTCGCAATGTGTTTATATCACTTCTGTACAGAGTCTGACACACATGAACTTCCTAAAGATTTCTGGAGTTCAGACATCTTATACCATAATCATATGTTTTTGCTAGATCTTCAAACAATTGGCTGCAGGAATGCATTTCAGTGTCTGGCCTTGTGAATGTTTTGGGCACCCTTGACAGCTACGGAACAGAGGTTTGGCTCTGCCTGCTGGCTAATCTGCCACCTGTCAGAAAGCCCTTTCCTTTTGGTGCAGATTCCTGGTTGACCCAGCCGAGCAGCAATGTTGAGTGCAACAAGGAGAATGTTCTGCATTTCTGTTCCCCCACAGGAATGTCTGGGGCTGCTCCTCAGGAAAGATCCTCCTCTAACCCTGCAGGCGCCCAAGGAAGCAGGGAATGTGCTCCTGACAGCCAGCACACCCTCAAGCAATGTTCATCTGCAGGTCTGTGTGTATTTGTTCACTACTTTGATCAGCCTGTGACAACAGCAGAGCCTTCTTAGTAATGGTGGATTTCATTTATGGCATCCTTTCTCTCTCTAGACTCCTCTCAGCCTGTCTCAGCACGCCACCCCACCAGGCCACTTAGCACCTCCAGCAACATTTTATCTTCTTGTGCTCTTTCTTTTCTTGTGTTTTCTTCTTTTTGTCTTGTGTCTTCTCTTCCAGATAAAGACGAGACTGCTATTCAGGGGAGGCATAAGCAAATAACATCTACTTAATTTCCTTTTCTTGAGAAAGTGCAGGTTACTAATGCTGGGCTTAGAAGAAAAGAAATGCAGGCAGCCTCTCACTTTGGCTACCATGTGTAGCCAGTGTTTGCAGGTCTGTAGACAGCAGTAAGAGGTGACTTTTCAAATCTCCCCAAGCTAAGATCATGGCCAAAGGCATTCTGAGGATATATTTTCTCCAACTACTTCAGCAGATTTTGAATCAGACCGATGGATCACATGACCATGCCCATGGACATGGAGCACCTACATCATAAGCCAGTGATGTCCATTGCTATCCATTCAGGTCTTTGAACTTTCCCAACATCTATGAAGTGACCAGTAAAGAGATCTCCCCTTCCTGGCTGCTGTGCAACACATCTTTCCAAAAGTCCTGTTCTTCAGCAGCTACTTCCTGGGCTGGTTCTTTTGTTACTGGGTCACAAATTTTGGTTAACTCCCCAGCTACCCAGTGTTTTACCATGAGGTGGTCTTTGGGACGGGTTCACAAGTTTTTCATCACTCACTTCCACACAGCAAGTCCTGCCCCCCAACACAATACTCTTTTTCAGACAGGGGAATATTTGAACCCAAAATTCAGGAACAAGTCCTGCCAAAATTTCTTCTTAAGATAAACATGACCACCCCTCAGCTTCTGCTAACAGCTGTTACAAGAGAAGAAAGTTCCTCATGCAGGGTGAGAGGACAAGCTTGTGTTTCAACTGTTCTAGCACTATGATGAAAATAGGGGTTTGATATGTTGTGGAGGATTTGTAAAATGATATGTTTACTTACAGAGACTTTTTTCTTTTTTTTTTCTTTTTTTTTTATTTCAGCTGCAAACAAATGAATAAAATGGTAGTTTACAAGCTCTCCAAAGCAGAATACATTGAACATTTCAAAGAAAGCGTATAAAAAAAAGCATCATATTTATCTCATGAAGTTATAACGTGGGCAATAATTTATCAGGAACCTTCCTCTGTCATTTCATGCACAATTCTTTCCAGTCCCTGCTACGTGGTATATTAACAATCCCTTTCTATCTAAAGCAGCGGTAGGACATGCTTCAAAACCATGTACTTTTGCAAGACTTTGTGTGACCTTTCTGTTCTGGAGATCTTCCCAGAACAGGGTGATGAATACAGCCTAGCTTGTTTGAATGTTGCAAGTGGTCAACAATGTTTCTGTGACATATGGTGACTACAAAGCCTACTATAAAATACATGGAAGGTTGTTGATATGAGAAGTTATGGTGCTGGCAAAACTGGACAGCAGTGGCCCTGATGAAGTCTTCTGCAAAGCCACAGCAAGGAAAAAAGACATCACATCCAGTTAAAAGCTTCCTGAGACTGGCTTGAGAGTCCTACCCGCAAGAGTAAGTGTAGCGTAGGTACCAATACTTTTATTTTCTGACTTGACTCCTGGACTGCCAACCTGGACACCAGGCAGCTGGGGAGGATGCCAGGGATGTGGTGATGGGGAGGACCTTCATGGCTCTCTGGCCAGTGCCCCGTAGAACCAGCATGTGGTGACCTCTTCCCAGTTCTCATGGTACAGCAGCCTCTGAGCTAGAGACTGGCTGGCTCTGGCCACCAGCCCCCAGCCACCTGTGCTCCCACATGTTCATTGAACTAGATGCTGTGACAGGCTGGGAAACCTTGGCGTTCCTTGGGACACTATAGCAGTGTGGACTTGGGGTTTGAGCAAGCATTCTCTCTTCTTTTGATCAAAATCCCTGTCTTCTCTTCCTTCTCTGCATTTCATTTCGAGATCTGGCTTTGTTTAACCCTGAAATGCAAAGGGAATAACCTAGGTTAAAAAAAAACAAAAAAAAAACCAAACTACACAGGACTGCCTCTCCACTCCATCTTCAGATGGTTCTGCAGCAGCAAACTTGAGTGTTGTTTTTCTGTTCAAAGCCACAAATTGGCCTGAGTTTGCCAAAATCTGAGCTAGAGTACAAGAAGCCTTCAGCATGGCTGTGAACTGCCCTGCAGCTCAAGAAATTCAGAACTGACCTGCCTGTGTTCCCCCAGGAGTCCCCCAAATTTGCTGCCAGCACCGCCGGTGCCTTTGCGAGCCCCAACACCGCCCCTTCGTGGCTGGAGCTGTCCTGTGCGTGGCGGGGCCAGCTGCTGCCTCGCACACTAAACCTGGAAAGCACTGGTGTGTTTATGGAAAGGGGTGGGCTCCCCCTGACATCCCGCCCTCTCCCCCTAAATTCCAGTCCCAGCAGGAGATCAGACTAAAGGGGCTGTGTGTGCCCCTCCAAAACAGACTTAGCCTGCTCCACCCTGCATCATGCCTTAGTTCTGAGTGGGCGGGAGCTCTGGCTGTTCACGCAACTCTTTTATGACATTTTATCTGCTTTCATTTTGTTCTGTGAAAGCCAAGGGTCCGCTTATGTGTGTGACTGCTTTCTCTTCCAGGCAACATGGTACGGCAGGCTCAGTGCACGTGTGTGCAGGGCAGGGGAAGAGGCAGTGATGTAGCAGGCAAAAGTGCCTGTAGCACACCTTTGCATCTCCTCACGTTCCTGGCAGGACCATGCTATAAATTAGAGCACTTGCACAGTTGTTTTATTCTGCTTTCCACAGCAGCCGAGAATACTCAGCACACAGTCCCCTCCCAGCCTGAGCGTGACCGTGGCCCAATCCCTACCCGAAAGCTGCTAGAGGTGTGGACAGGAGACATTTTCCCCACGCATCCCTACCCAGGATCCCACTCTCCCTTCATCGATCCAAGTGTGAATCACCAAGGGCCACCACCAGCCACGCAGTCTCTTCCCTCTGCTGGGGTGGTGGAAACACAGAGTGCTCAATCACTTGTTTGGGATTTCATTTCTCTGTTGAAACTGGAAACACTTTGGCACGAACAGTGTAACCAGATGTGGCCAGGCTCTGAGATCCTCACATATTCCAGTACATCTCTTTTTACTGTAATGACAGGATTAATACCTGAGCAAATATGTGAGGCATTGGTCTCGCTTGCCTAGGTGGGAACATCCCTTGCTCCTTGGTGCCAACGTGAGGATGTGTTTCACGACTTCTCTGCTCTCTACAGCAGGCTTTTTGTTATCACATTTACTCTTTTCAAAGCCTTCTACCTTTTTTTCTACCCCCGAGAAGCTGATGGCTCCTTTATCAGAACCAGTCACTGCAAACTGCTGGATGACACAAACCAAACGGCCTGCATCCGCTGCAGACGGGGACAAAAGATGGAAGCAAAAGATAATAATGAAGCACAGCTGGCTGATAAGGATGTTTAAATTTTGCAGAGATTAGCTGTGAGAACAGGAAGGAGTTCTTTCTCTCCCTTCTGTTTGTTTAGTTTTAATTGTTTATTTTTAGGACGAAAAACATGCCCGTTCAGCTTTATCAAGCAAGTTAAAGCAAGGCAGAGGGAGAAATTTGTCTCGTTAGAAACATGAAAGCCCCATCGCAGCCAAAAGTAAACAGGACTTTCCATTTCCCAGAGCCACGTCAGCTGGCGAAGGGCTGCTCGGCTCCTGGCCGTCCTCGCTGGCCTTGGCCAGCAGCCGGGGCCGGTGCAGAGCAGCCAGCTCAGGCCCTGGGTCCGCCTGGCTCCCCTGGCTCCGCGACAGGGAGAGGGAGGGAGCGGGGCTGCGCAAGCGCCACCTCACTTATGGATGGAATACAGCAGCGCTGGCGGGTCTTGTAACTCCTCTCCCATCCCAAAATGCTCCTGTTACTGATCTGGGCCGCTGCAATGCACGCTGTTAAGTACAGGTTATTCAGCAATAAGCCTCTCCCGAAGGCCATGAGTGAGGGTCTGTGCCTGCTTTTCACAGATGTGAAAACAAGCTCTGGAAAAGAGGTGTTTTCCTAAGGGGAACAAGTAAACAACATGTTTAAGGGAAGTGCTGCAGTCCGAGGGACTGACCCTGCTGCCACAGGATGGCATAGACATTTTCCCCATGTGCTGCAAAGCGGGGAGATGCAGGCTGCCATTGCAAAATGGGGTGTTTCATTGCCCTTCTCCCTCCCTGTGCTGAAGGCTGGTCCCTAAATCCAAATCAGCCTCTGATCACTTCCCACACCTGCAAACCTGCAGCCACTTCTGCGGATCCCCGCTGGTGCAAAAGCTGCTGGAGCAGACCAGTGGTATACAACATCTCACTTCTCTCTCCTTTCTGACCAACAGCACACGCAGGAGGTCCTGCCTAACATGCTTTTACAAAGATTAAAACAGAAACTCTATCTGAGCTCCCTGTTCGCGCCTGGTAATGGTACGAAAGAAGAAGGAGGCAGCAGGGTCGGGGTACTCTGAGTCCCTTATGCCACCCTGGATAGGCAGAGCTGTGGTGGAGCTGGGTTTCCCCTGGCTGTGCACCCCTGGGGCCCTGCCAGGCAGCCAGAGGTGTGCAAAGGGATGTCATCGTCCTTCGCTGGCACCGCTAGAGCTCAAGCACTAGTAACACTTTGTGCTATAAACTTTGGTTCAGGCCTTTAGGGCTATTCCTTCACTGGTCACGAAGGGCTGAGACAACACCAGACCAGGAGGGTAATTCCATAATGCTCATTGATGTTCCTTACCTTTAAAATAGTACCAGCATGAAATGGAGAACAAAATGGAGCTACTAAAATCAGACATGATCTTTCACCAGCCATTTTCAATGAGGAGGGGAAGGCAGAAAAGTTTTCTTCCCTTTTTCAGCATATATTAAGAGACTATTAAACTGACGTGTGGACAAAGAAAGTACAAGGGATAGAAACAATGTGCTTTTTGTGTTTTAAATGATGTGGTTTGTTCACATGAGCCATCCTTTTGGATAGCTACACAAGCTTCACAAAGACACGGTACAAATGCACAGAGACCAGCTGGGCTCAAAGACCTTGTTGGCTATGTTGAAGCCTGACAATCTCCATGGCTCAGCTGAACACTGACGTGCTGCTTCCCCTCTTGTCCCTTCTGTTGCAAAAATTTTTGCTTCAGGTACATTTATGAAAAAATACCATTTTGTTTTGCTAAAAAATATCCCTAGGAGTTGAACAATATCACTGAAAAGCCTGTGGCTGGCTCCAGAAGCCCCTTCAACCCAGTGATGTGAACTTCTGTTCATCGTAGCAGCGCTACAGACTCCAGAGGCCTGTGCAGCTCCAGCTCCGCTGGCCACGTCGCTGGGGTGGCCCAGGGCCAGGGGAACACGGGTGGCTCAGGCCAGGACACCCCCCAGCTGTGCAGAACTGCCCGGATGCCTTGAGCACTGCAGAAATGTAGCACGCAGCTTCTCTGACTTGGGTTGCAGGAAGGTGATGAGAACGATGATTTATTTCAACAGGTATAGCAGCTGATGGCTGCTGTTAAGTCTGAAACCTCCTAGGTAATTATAATCAGCAGTGAAACACAGTGTTTGCCCTGAAAAGCTTCCTATCTCATTATACATATGACTCCAAAATTATTACAAAGCTTTTTTTTTTTTTTTCTGTCTGGTTTCATTTATATAAATTACAAGTATTTTAATAAGTACCTTAGGTACATATCAAAGATCCAAAATGACACAAAGAATTGTAGGTGCCTTGTAGATGTCTGTTTTCTGTAAGATTGTGTTTATATGATCGCTTATGTAAAACAGAAATACGAATATACTATATAAGAAATTTGAAAAATTGTATATTCCCAGTGTGTTTTCCCATTTCTGTATTTAAAAATGTAAACCAGGATGGATCAAATTCACACACTAGTGGTACTTGTGTGCTTTCTGCTGTTGCTGTCTCAGAACCTAGAATATATAAATTCACTTGTATTAAGTGATCTTTTTCTTTTCTAGCAGGGGGAATGGAATGGAAGGAGCAGATTTGAGGTGCCAGAAGGTGAAGGATGGGCACTGATGCAGGAAAACAAAGCTTCAACCAAGAAAAGTACAAGTGAGTCCATGTGGCTGCTGTGAGATCTGGTTTATTACCTTTGTACGATGTGTGCTTTCACATAGGAGAAACAGTAATAGGAGCACTGATTCTCCATTGCCCAGCATGTTTTAAATAAATAAATGCATTGGCAAGATAATGAGGTACAATACTTAATAACTGAGGGGTTTTTTCACTGTTTAAATAGGTCACATCTTTCCTCCTTGACTCTGAATCGAATTTTCCTCTGTGCTGAGGGCCAAGCATATGACTCTTTGTAGCTGTAAAAAAAAAAGAGCAGCAGCAGACCCTTGGGGTATAGAGATATTACAGCAGCCACGCAACACATTTCTGCATTCAGAAAAGCTTTAGTGCTGGGTCAGGCAACAGCTACTAAGAAGGGACATATTATTTTTTTTTTCATGTTGTCAGAAGAAAATGTGGAACTGATAAGAAACACCTGTGGAAATGGAAAGCCATCTCAGAAACCAGAGTTGTTTAGATGATGAAGAGATAAAATCTGAAGGCATGTGTTGCAAGGCAAGATAATCTTGAACAGAATGGTTGTTTAAAAAAAAATAAAAGGAGGAGGAAGCAGTAGTAGGTTTCAGGTAATCGGCTTTCTGTGCAAAGAAAGGTCCTGGAGGATCATAAGGCAACATTGGTGCAGTATGTAAAACTGTATGAGCTGCATGCAGGATGTTGTTCATTCATTCTTCTTCATGGAAACACGATTCCATTTACATTTTATTTGCATCTTGTAAATATTTTCTTAGAACCCCAGCAGGATACTGGAAAGCATAAAAGCACACATTACCAGCTGAACATATGTAACCAAAGTTTTCTCTTTGCTTGCAGCTCAGCCTACTCCATGTGCTCTGATTTAAAGCCCTGTAATACACTTACCACATAGGAATTCTGTTGAGCTACATTTAACTTTTTTTTGAGGGAAGATTTGTCAGATCATTTGTTTTACTTAATGCATACATATTTTCATGCCTTTGTCCTGCTTGATGTGAAATAAGCATTTTTTTAAAGGAAGTCGATCTCAATATTTCTTTTCATAGTCTGGAAAGGATGCAGTAGTTAAATGATAAATACTGGAAAATGTGCAGCACGGTGTGGATTTAATGGAAACATTGCCATGATTCTACACCTCACTGTTGTGGCACTAAATCAGTCATGAGACAGAGGCAGACTGCTGGTATGTGCGATGCCCAGAGGATGGAGGCAGTTCCAGTAATAATTTTAGAGACTGTAAAGTGACTCTGAAATGGAAATCTCAGTAGCAGTTCTAAGAGAGCCCAGCTGAACAAGACACACAAGCGCATGCCCAGTTTTCAACACACAAGGAGTCCTGAAATCAATGAGACCACCCACAGGTTTACAATCCCTTGAAGAATTGAGCCCTTAATTGTTCAGTAACTGCTGCAAAAAGACATCAAGTTTCCTTTGTATCACTTCATATTAAAAAGGGCTTTGCCAACATAAAACACCAGAGGAGCCCAACCCAAACCAAATGGCTAAAGTGAGGAACCAAAGCAGCCTTGCAGGAGGGCTGCCTTTTGGTACAATTCTCCCATTTCAGCTCATGTTCAGTTGCTCTTCCTGTTGAGGACCTCTCCTTTCAGGCAGTACCACAAAATTACAATTGCTTCTCCCTTCGAACGATGAGCAACTGACAAGTTCTGGAGGTCTGTGGATTATATTTTTTTGGACACAAAGTCCTAATCAAGTCCTTGTTAGCAAAAAAAAAAAAAAGTTATATCTGTAGCAAATCTTTTTAAGACCTACTTGGGATGCCAAGCTTCTTTGTCTACAAGGGCATTTCTGCAGCTTCTCAGTGTTACAAGAGTGGCAAATGAACTTTAATGAGCTGATTTTTTTTTGCAGTGTATGAGGCAGGGAAGTGTTAATATCTCTGCTTTACGATGGGCAACTGATCTGCAAGGGGTCAGAAACCTCAGCTGCAGAAAATCCGGAAAGCTGAGCTGACTTTATTGGAGCTGCGCTGATTTATACCAGCTGAACATATGGCCCCAGAAGATTAAGCAGTCTGTGTGAGAAATCTGTGGCACATCTGGGACACTCCATGGTCTCAGTCACAAGATCATCCTTCTTGCCCGTAACTCTTGCAGACCTGCGTCTACTATGCAGGAGCCTCTGCTAACTTTTTTCTCTAACCTCTTGGCAAAGCAATAATGAAATTGTTCGAATTACTGAGCCCAGGAAAGTTGGGGTTAGCTTACGCTGTTGACAAAACCGCGTTCTCTGGTAACTTTGTTCATGATATTATTTTGTACAAGTAAGCCAAAACTATATAAAATATTGGATTATTGTACTTGCAGTGATATTCTGAACAGAAACATAGCAGAAGGAATTTGCAGTCCAACATGGGGAAAGAGTCTGTCAAAATCTTGCAAAATGGGATCTGTGTTTCCTTTTCGCCTCAGTCCTGTGCCATACTGTATGCAAGTAGCTGAGGGCCAATACACCACTGCAGAGGTGTTTCCCTGTGTACGCTTTTTTTATCATCAAGGGTTTTATGTAAGCCCAGCACTGGCATATGCACATTTTCCTAGCTACCTTTTGCCCAGGCAAGAGGGAATTTTTGGAAATACAAAAGGTCTGAATAAAGTCACATATATATCTTCATAGGCTATTAAAGCATCATTGTTTTGTAACTGGGACAGCTGTTGTAGGCACAGCAATATTTATTTAACTATTGCTCCAGGACAGAAAAAAAAAAAAAAAAAAAAAATCCAAATCAAAACAAAAATCCTTAATTCATAAATCCAGTCTAGATCTTATTTAAACAGGTTTAAAAAAAAAATATGTTGGGGCAAAGCCTGCACAGTTCATGGGGTAAAAACGGTGAGGCTGTTCACGTGCAGGCTTTGGTGGATGTGTGGGTTACTGTGACAGTGCAGGCATGGCTTTAAAATGGTATGATGTTAACAGTTACAATGTTCATTTACAATGACAATTTCAGATAACAGTACTGGAAGTTACAGAAACGTATAATGAAAACTCATTTAGAACTTGGTTTATTACTGCATTATATTTAATTAGCAAAAGCTTTCACATTGAGGACATCAGTATTGCAAACAACATGAAACAGTCATTGACAAATAAGCACTGCACAGCATTCCTAATTCCCAAGGGGAAAAGTACAATTGAACTGTATTTTTTTTTAAGAGAGCGAGAAAGAGAGAGAGAAAGAACAATCTTCTTGAACAAAGGAGAAGAACAAAGACATATCCCACAACAAAAGTCGGGAAAATTAACAAAAAATGTAATCAAACTATTCCAGAAGTTAAGAAACACAGAACTTATTTAGCAGTTCTCACAAAAATTATGACAGATAACTTGCAAGATTTTTAGAGAATTAATAACATCTTATACTGTGAGTTATATTTATCCCAAACTCCAGAGTATTTATTTTAGCAGGATTTATTTGTAAAACACACTTTCAAACATTTGTTAAACTTCCTACTGAAAAGGAGTAAACATTAAGTGACTCTCCAATAAGGAGAAAAAGAAAAAAAACGGAGAAAAGTTTGCTTAGCATCCATTTCCAGCCTGTTATTCAACCACAAAGCAACATCTGTAAGCAGTTTCTCAAGCGTGCTGCGTAACCCAGCACCACCACCTGCTGTTTGGGAAGGAAGGTTCAATTACCCTTCTCTTGCACATTAAATCTCCAGTACCATGCATGCAAAGAGAAATCACCCATTTCGAACATTTGAAGAAGAGGAGGAGGACAAACAAAACAAAACAAAACAGAATTTCCCACTCTCAGTAATGTATGGGAGAGGCAGCTCTGCCCATTTTAACCATGGGGAGATCCTTCCTTGGATATGGGGTGAAAAAGCTGAGCCAGTCACGGCAACTATAACAGCACGCTACTTCTGCTCTCTTGGCTCAGGATTCCCACGGATTTATAGACTTTGGCAGTGCATATGACTTGCCTCCAGTGTGCTACCTGTCTTCCCCCAAATCGTGCAGCTCGCTAGCAAAATAGCTCATGTTGGCTGTATTTTGGCTCTTCTGCCTATGGGAGCTGCTGAAAGTTCCTTGCACAATACTTTTGTGGGGAAGGTCAAATGAATACTGGCCTCTCAGATTTATAAACATGGAACATGGTAAGATCCAAAGTTTTTCCTTCAGAAAGCCTGGTGAGGAAGCTCAGGACAACCTGTACCATTTCCTTTTAATTAATAATGGACTAAAAAGAAAGAAGACTGTAGCTGAGTAGGCCCTAAGAAAACCAAAGGAAGATACTCAATACCATTCTGCTGCCTGTATTCAAAGATGCAGCTAAAAGCTGTCTCAGCGGCACCTGAGAATTCGACCTGCCTCTGGACTGCAAGAGAAACTGAATTACAACCAACAGGAACAACTGCAGGGGCACCACGCTCCACAGGGGCTGTTAAATCACAGCCCAAAAGCTGCCTCTTTTTTTCCACCAGCTTTCCCTTTAGACAGGTAAATCTCCAGCTAGCCATTTAGGTCTATCTGTGTATCTAATTCTTTCCAGGGCTGATGCTCTGTCCTATATCTTGTGCAGACATGCACAGAGCATGTTTCAAAGGGCCTGTCACTGATTTATGGCAAACAGTGCAATTCTTAGCAGATAGTAAAACCTCCCCCCGCTGCTCATCAGCACTGTAAATGAACTGTGATGTTGAGCACGTGCATTTCTGTGTAACAAGTTTGGTGAAACTCCATGGGTTGGCTGTGGTGTCCGTAAATCTCATTTACTCCAAAGAGGAAAGAGTTTGGGAGTTTTTGTGGAGGGTGGTGTTGTTTTTTGTTGGAGTTTTTGTTGTTGTTGCTTTCCTCAAAAGTGAGAACTTGTTCATGCATTAAGGCTGCTATTTCTGCATTGTCTGTTTCCATTCAGCTCCTAAGTCGAGATGATTAGGTTTTGTTTTATTAGCATGCCCAGCACACACCTGGAAGTTATAGAACTAAGCTCATTATCAGGTTGATGCAGGTCACATTTTTCTCATCTCCTGGTTTACAATCCTAGAGCTGTTGCATGAAGCATAGCACAACCAGATTGCCTCTGAGCATCCAGACCTCGGAAGAGTTCCAGATTGCAGATTCTGCCCTCCCTAATTTTCCCTTTTGCTTAAAATATTGCAAGAGCTGAAGGCAATTTTAAAAGTAGAGGATTTGTGGTTTGGTTTTTTTTTTTTTTTTTCCCCTAAAATGGAAGAAATACATCCTCTGTATCAACAGAGCTGAATGTACTTCAGTAGGCACCTGGATGTACTTCAGTTAGGTGGCACTAGAGCTGGCGGAGCAGGCACGCAGGAGCCCACCTGCCCTACCACCTCCAAGGACAGCCCTACAACAGGAAACCTCTACAAGGCAGAGAAGCAAATTCTGGTTGGAGATCTCTCTCCAGCTTTTTTTCTGCACCTATCCCTGCAGTAGGGATGCACTGGAAATGTAGTTTGCAGGAACAGCCATTGGAGTGAATTAGCATGTTGGCAGCAAGGCTTTATCTCCACCCAATAGCTGAGATGTGGATCAAACACGGATTGCTTCCCTCAAACGCTGTTTCATGGACACCTGAGCCCATATTCACCTTCACTAACTCCAGGGACTTTTAGAAGGTGATCAGTTTTTAAGTGCTAACCCGTTTCTATTGCCTGCAGAAAGAGCTAAAGACAATTACGTTTTAAATGTATGTGCCCCCATGCAGTGCTCCTGTTCATGTGCCCTGAGCCTGGAGGCTGGCACCTCAAATCACTGCAGGATCAGAGACAACACATATATGCTGAAATTGTTGTGTATGTAAAACAAATATGAAACTAATACCTAAAAATATATCTAAATTTTTGTGAGCACTAAATGCACGCAGGAGAGGTCTGGTATATTTCCTCCTATACCCAGCAGGGGATTTTTGTAGTGGAAAAGCTGCAACATTACTTACAAAATATATTAAAAAATCTGATGAATCCTTGCAATGACATACTACAGCACTAAACTTATCAGTGACTTTCAATCTGGGTATGCTGGGAATTCCCCTTTGGACATCTTTAGGATTTAAAAAAAAAAACCAACCAGGACATCCTTTAACTGGAAATATGCAAACTGTCAATTGCATAACATAGCCTGTAAATATGATGGAGTTCTTACTTCACTAAGTAATCAAAAGATCAATTTCACTTTAGTTACCTCAAGGAGAATGTGTATAGAGATTTTTAAAAACACTATTGCTAAATACTTCAAAATAAATCTTACGTTCTCCTCTTTCATGACTGTGATTAACCTTATTTACTGAGACTGTTCATTATTGCATCAGTAGAGGTCAAAAGCTAACATCTATCCATCCTTTCCACCTAAAGGAAATTCCACTTTGATGTCTCTACATGCTCTTCCTCCCCTTTTTAATATATTTTTAATAAAAGTGGACTTCCTGATAGCCCTACAGGCCTCTAAGAGCACACACACCAACACTACAAAGATTTATCTGGTTATTCACTAACCATGCAAGAAGATGGCTCTCAACACTATGACTGCCAGAGAAAGAGTCCCATGGCATAGACTGAATATGAGTATTGAAGAGAAAAAGCAACTGTAATGTGACAGGAATTTGGTGATGAATTTCTGATAACTTGTTACTACTGAAATCTCAGGGAAAGAGACCTTGTAGGCCCTTAAGTGTTCCATGCTACATGGAATATTTTATTATTTCACGGATCAACTTGGGCAAGATTTTCTAATTTCAGAAATGTCTCCTGCCTCACTAAAAACATTCTGCTTTTGTTAAGCCTGATCTCTTTTGGAGATGAGGACAAATTCTGAGGTACTTCAGTGCACAAATCCTTTCAAGTTCAAGTTTTCCAGTTTAATCATGTTACCAAAAGCCATCTCCTTAATGCCCTTCTCAGTAATTTCACTGTGACTGAGATCAAGCTTTTCCAGCTCTGACAGCTCACTGAAGACATCAGTAGGAATTACTGATATTTTACTGGTTGATAAATATAGTTCCTTAAGGGTGAGGGGGAGAATTGGGGGAATGAATGCTCCTCAGTTGACTGAAGTTCATTTTCATCATGTACAAAGATGTTAGGGAGTGAAATGCCCCTTTGGGGAAGGGTTGGTGGGTTAACCTGCTGCTGTGGAGGCTCAGTGCTCCCAGGTTCCTGCACTGAGTCCAAGCCCACTCTGCGACATTGTGCCCTGGCAGTGGGCAGATCTGCCAGGATGCTCCTAAAATTACTGTCATTCACGTGAAGGTGCACAATCCTTTGCAAGCCTTCATAAGTTTCTGTTACAGCTCCATCACTGAGCTTTTATAAACTCGGTTGTCTAGGGTTACATAATTTGCTTTTATTTTGAGCTGATTTTCTCCATCTCTTTTTTGAGTGTATATGATGTATGTTCTGACACCAGTGTCCCTCTCTAATGCTCTACTTGAGTATTGTTTTCTACATTTTTACACTTCCCTTCAAGAAAAGGAAAATTATTAATTCATGCTTTGATGTACACTGATGTATGCTTTATTCATTTGGTAATTACATGCATGTGACATATAACCACAGAAGAATTTTATATTAATGTCTCTAATTATTTATATCCTGTGGTATGACCATTACTCGCCGATGACTATCCACCATGCATCATCAACATGTATAGCTACATACATTATGATAATTATTTTTAAACAGCTTACACTCAGAATGCAACTAGATGACTTTATCTGGAGGGCTCAACCACCAGAGCAAGCACAGTCCGGAGGGCAAAAGTCATCCTCAAAAAAGGCTGGTAATCTGATTGTCTCATCTTCCACATCCCTATAACATGATTGCTTTTTTTTTATAGTCTTCTGCCTTTCACACCCTTTGCTAGCTTACTGCTTTTTTCTGAGCTCTTTCTCTTTGCTTTTGATGTTTAAATAATTCTTGGACTGTAAGTCCTTTTCTTTCCTATTTTTTTTTTTAATTCTTCCATTTTCTTCCTTTTGGCAGAAGGAATGTTAGTGATCCTTCTCCTGACTTTTTTTTTTTTTTTTTTTTTG
>WHYT01017767.1:952964-982726 GCA_009806455.1 Tetrax tetrax
CTTTTTTTTTTTTTTTTTTCTGGACTTTGGCATAAGAATACACGCAACCTTGCTTGATTTGTGACTTAGACTTCTGACAGCTGGAAGGCACCTTTACCTGTCTGTGGAGATGCTGGGAGAGAAGGCTCACTTGGCCATACTTGGTAGTAGTGCTCCAACCCAATGGATTGTCCTTGATCTCTGCAGGGGATGCCACAGAGGAGTGTGAAGTGTAGCAACAAACAGAAGATCACTCAGCAACACACAGGCTGTACCCTCGTGCTCTTCTGCAGCAGCTGTCTCACCCACGCATTTCAAGACTGAATTAGCGCTATTAGTTTCAAAGGCAAACCTGCATTTTTAAACTTCTCATTGAACTCACAAACCAATGGGAATGTCTTCACTGCAATTTTTTGTCTTTTCAAGATTCTTCCTGTTCCTCCTACATTTGTATCTGTTAAGGAAAAGAGACAAACAATTCTGGAAAAAAGACAGGAATACATTAAGTTATATGGCCTATTAACATAAAAGCCTGTGGATTAAATTTTTAAATGACATAAATTAGGAAAACTTTGCTTGATGCCTCTGCTTCTCATCTGATTTATACCAGCCCTGGGGACCTGGATCCTCTGTTAACAGAGAATGTAATTTCTTCTTCCGTTATAAACACTTGTGCATTTTGAAGCTATTAAACACATTTGTTGTATTTCAACATGGGTTAGAATAACATCATTCTTTAAACTGGAAGTTGTATTTAACCCACATTTTAATATACTATCAAGTTATTTCAGCATCTTTAGATTTACAGCACATGAGACTTCCTGTGTTGGGGATGCAGATTTCCAAGGGAGGTGCAGAATTAGTAAAATCTTGTCAGATCAAAATAGCTTATCCACCTCTGTTGGAACTCTGGTTTTTAAGTACTAAATTTTTGTCTGTATACTCCAGTAAAGTAGAAAACAGTGAACTATTTATGACAGGTCATTATTTACATCAATACAATTATAATTAAGAAATTAATTTCTGAAATTGTTACATTCTTTCCTATCTCTCTGTCTATCTATTCATCCATCCATCATTCATCAACAGACAGTCCATTAGGCTATCCTTGCCGTTAGCATTTTGAGTGTCTCGCAACAGTTACTCTGTTTTAATTCCCTTGTCCCCTTGTGAATTCTGAAAGTACTCTCATCCCAAGTATTCTGATACAAAATCTAAGCTGAGAGGAAGAGAAGTGATATAGCCATAAAGATCATTGACATCTTTGTCCTCATAAGGTTGAAGAAAATGTCTATCTTTTTGCTGAAATAAATATTAAAAAAAAAAGGAAAGAGTTAAAATATCAACATTTGAAAATTAAATGAAAATAATTCTTGCAACCTTCCTTTAATTTTACTCTGACTTATATCCTGTGAATACAATCTCCCACAGGCTTTCCCTTGTACACAGAAGTCAGAACTTCGTATTTCAGTATTGTAAGAACTTAGTATTTAGTTCTCTATCAAAGTTGACTGAACTTGACCAACAGGTTTAGAGGGTTGGGAGACAGATAGATAGTATGACTGGGTAACCTTCGCTTGTTTCTTGAAACAGGGTAGAAAGTAGGATGAAGGTAACTTAAAAATAATGTATCTTATTAGTAGTTTATATAGTAGGCCATAATTTTAGTAGAAGTTTTCATCCTTTAAGAATTATCTGAATTTTCCAAGGGAATACCTCATAAATAAGATTAATCTAAAAGTCAGGATCTCTATAGTATGCCAGACATTTTGAATCTATCTACAATTAACAGAAGAAAATTAAAATTCTTTAAGTGCATTATTTTTTAATGTGTTTTTTAAAGATATCTAAAATAGGTTAGGACATGGGATTTCCAACCAAACACAATACAAACTGCAAAACTTTCATTTTTTCCATCATAATTTTGCTTTGCAAACACTTTCGATAACCACAATGAAGATATGGTTAGGCTTTCTCACACTCTGTAACATTAGTAAGATTATTGCTTCCAAGGAAACAGAGATTATTAACAGACTAGACAAAAAAAAAAAAACAAAAATAGAAATTATTATCCATATCTACAGGCAAGAAGGAGTTTCCTTTTGTTAGTCAATATGAAAATTAGAAGGATTTTCACTGACGGTTTTAATGCTTTTGATCTAAGATATACACTTCTGGTTGTACAGTAACTGCCTAATGGTTATGTCAAATAGATTTTCTACCACTACATTTTCATAGAGATCTCCCATCACCCTGCTCTGATGTGTGGCTCTATTTTATATACCTGACTCCAGCACTTTTTGATAGAGAAATTATCAGGAATATGCCCACCCCCACGAAAAAGGGGGGAAAAAAATCTCAAATATTTGCATTTTCAGAGTGCTCTGAAATCTTCAGCCGTAGTTTCAGTATCAGGACATCAGCTTGACAGGAAGATTGTACCCAGCTCATCCTTCATCCACAGTAAACACAAGAGCTGCCACTTCTGTAACACTGACCCTCACAGCATCCCACACCCACGTGAGCCCACTGCAGGCCCCAGCAGCACCCCATCTGTGCTGGGAGGAGCACGAAAACACTCTTGGCAGGGACAAGAGCACAAAGACTCATTCTTAGCTTGGGCCTGTACCTTCCCAGCCAAGACCTCCCCTCCCCTAAAACAGAGATATAATAATGCCTGCCATTTGTACAGTTTAATTCTTTAGCACCACAAACTGTTCCAGGATCCTTCACCAGAAGGTCTGTAAAGTGCTTTGATTTCTGAGCCACCTTTGCACAAATTGTCATTGAATTTAAAACAACAAAAGAACAATGTTTTTATCAATTACACATCTCCACTAAAAAAAAAAAAAAACAAACCAAATATTTTACTGATTGATTGAAATAATGAGCAAGTAATTATATCACCACCTAAACACTGATTTCAGACAGGTAAGATGAAAATCCAGCAGTCATTTTCCTCCTGAATGCTTGAAATAGGAAGGATTGCCTCAAGGCTTTACATTATGATTATTCCACTGTGTATTATTTTTATAATCATTTCCACTTCAACTATGTGCTGACATTTACATATTATGTTATGCGTTTCAGCATGTTCCCAGCTCTCACTCTGTTTTGCACTGTAGGCTAAATTCTTCTGTTATTACCGGTGTTATTTTTCTAATGAGTCTGCCTGAACTGTCCACATGGAAGATGCTCTGGACTGATTATATGCTTTGCTGGAATTAAAACTGGCTTAATTAATAATGGTCAGTGATCAGAAGCACCTCTCAGTTCGTTTGCATAGTTTAACATGACAGCATAATTCTGTCTTCTTTAACAAGTCACCTGTCCCTAGAATGACATAGTTCATGATATAAAAAAGACTGCAAGAAATAAATACATATTTTGATTATGGTATCATTAAGAAAACATACTTAAATCCCATGGAAGTCTTCTCTATTATCTCACACACCATCATAACACTTATGTCCACAAAAGTCTCAGATGTGAAAAATAAAGTGAAATTGAATGGTCACTCTTTAGCCTATTAAAGAAAGAACATTCCTGTGTATCTAGAACAGGATAAAACTGTGTGATGGTATGGTGGCATTTTCACACAGAGCTCTGTGAAATGCCATTGACCCAAGTGGCATGCACTGCTCACACAGTACCTCTTCTTCATTCTACCTCAGAGGGTTTTCTGCAAGGTACGGATTTGCATGCCACCATATCTACAGAAGTATGTATCAAGCTGGAATAGGACCAAATTTGGAAGCCTCTACAAGGCCTTCTTGTAGATGGATGAAAATGCTGGTGCATTTTCAGGATATATCAGAAGTCTTACTTCCTTTACAATAGCGCTGGAGAGCTTAATATCAAGTATTATTTATCATAAAACTCTTCCCATCAAGTCTTGAATTCTTTTCTTGTAAGATTTCTTTCTCTTGGATCAATATAATTTGAGCCTCTGTTGCAGAGCTGTCGAGTCACATAAAAACAGGCGACATGACTGGGTTCTGGGAGGAGGTGGAGGGGCAGGGTTAGGTTTGCTGTGAGGAATAAGACTACCATAGAAATGTTACATCCAGCTCTGGTATTCACAAGTCATAGTGAAAATCTGAAAGGCGGAGAAGTCCAAAATAGTTTGTGAGAATGAAGGACTTGAGCATGTGTTTTCTAGGAACTGGTGAAAAATACTTAGGTGACATGATCACAAACGAGGTGATTAAAAAAAAACATTTTCCTATTTAGCAAAAGAGGTCAGACAAGATTAAATTGCTGGAAGTTGAAACCAAGACAGCTTTCAGGGAAAATGCAATACCTGTTGATCTCAGATGGTAATTAATTATTGCAACATCTCATCAACTTGCAGCTCATTCTACAGCCTGACTGTGTTTGGATCTTTTCCTAAAAGACATTCTCTGTTTGATGCAAGATTTAATATGGAAATCCCATTGCCCATGTAATAGAATAATTCAGACAAGAATTTCACAGTGTTTCTATCCTTAGAAACCTGATCATACAATTCTTGTCCTACCAAGCAGTTCCTTGGGAACCATTGCTCACTGGGACAGAGGAAAGCTGTGCCCTGTAACACCACCTCTGACCTGCTCTGGTTCTCTGAGACACTGAAATACCATCATGTCCACTTTCAGTAGTTCTTAGATAATAATGGGTTGGGGGTTTTTTTTGTATTTTTATCAACAATGGCTCTCATTTTCACTAATTCTTAATTTACTTAGTAATTACACATAAAGGTATGTGTGTAATCCACAAAGGATTTTTTTGTTATTAACGTGACATCCAGCTTCAGAGATATAGAAATTTAGGTCTGGGTGTGTAAACATCTGCATGTGAGCTGGAACTAATCTTAAACTGCTTTCCACCCCTATTTCCAGGCAAGCAGGACTCTGCTTCAGGTTCCAAGATTTGCCCACGTACATTTTACATAAGATGAGGGAAAAGTACTCTGCTGTGGAAAATTGCACAGGCTGGTATCATCAATACAGAGATCAGCCAAGCCCTAGGATGACGATTTGCCTGGTGTCTTCATTTGTTTGGTGTCTTCACTAAGGTTGGTCACACATCTGGATTAAGCAATAGCACTTTCCTCTGGCACCTGAAAAGCTGCTGCCTTAAAAGTGGAGGCAGAGCTGCACAGAAGGTCTTGAGTCACTGCTCCCTGTCAGTACAAAGTGGGAGTGGGTTTGGTATATGTGGGAGGTAATGTGTCACCTGAGGAAAACTCCCAACAAATACTGCCAAAACAATATATTTTACTTTTTATTTGCAAATGCACCCTCTTGTTCCATCTCCCCAGGCTCATGACTGTTTTCTAATAAAGGTTTCCTTTATTATGTCTTAGTCTACCTTTATGCTGGTAGGGTAGATGTGCCCAGTAGAGTCCACGATCTTCAGGTCAACTGCCACAGAAATGCCCATCACTATAGAAGTGTTCTTGTCTTTCAAAGCAGGTAAGACACTCTTCCATATCCAGACTGTCTGGAGAAATAGCTCCTGGCCCCTGCTCTCACCAGGGCTGGGAATCATCTCAGACAGTGCGAGCTGGCCTTGGCCAAAATTGTGCCAGGAATGGCTCTATTTATGAACACAGTCCACCATCTAATTTTAGCTGAGAATTAAGAAAATAAATAAAAATTATTAGGCTGAAGATGCAAAAAATCATCCAGGAAAGGTGAGGAATTTGGGGTAATATCGTTTTGTTTAGTGAGGGGGGGCCTAAGGTGGTAGCTTCTGTAGGAAACTGCTAGAAGTCGCTCCCCTTTGTTCAGTGGGCTCGGCCAGGCCTAGGGCAGACCCGCTGCTGGCCAAGGCCAGTAATTAATCCTTTGAGAGATTTTGCTCAGCTTAGCAGGTGCTCTTCTATAGGCTGTGAATGGAGGAAGGAGTCCAAGGAGGCGGGCAGGGACCAGCAACTATCAACGCCGCAAGTTCATCTTCACAAAGGGAGCTTTAGCAGAATGCCTCCCATAAAGCATGTGAGAAACTTCAGTGCAATTTACATCGACTGAACTATACTGCTGAAAAGGGACTTACAGAAAAAATATTTCTGACCCTGAACTCCTTTTGTTTGGAGCATTATGTTTCCAGGGAAACAACTGGGGAAGTAGAGACAGGTTTTCTACTTATTTTTCCTGTAATTTAATTTTTGGTTCAGGTGAAAATGCAGTTGAATGAATCAGACATTAGTCAACATGTGTATCTTGATGTTGTCATTTCCAGAGCATTCCTTCTAAAAGCTGCCCTTCAGAAATTTATTTGGATAGAGTGCTAAGATAGCTCATATACTCAAATGTAAGTCAAACATTTGAGCCTTGCTAGTTGAATGAAAAGTTGGAAAAATAGCCTGAGCTAAAACTTCTTACTTGATCACTTTTCCTTGTGTCAGCCACCCATTGCCTCCAAAATCTGAACCATTTGCCTTGAATATTTAAAGTATTTCTATATTAAATGCATAGCACACGAGCAGACTCAGAAGGGGGTAGCAGTACCTACTGTACCTTGGCAATCGCTTG
The DNA here is from genome assembly GCA_009806455.1 of Tetrax tetrax. NCBI lineage: Eukaryota > Metazoa > Chordata > Aves > Otidiformes > Otididae > Tetrax > Tetrax tetrax. The sequence goes on from WHYT01017767.1 coordinate 959,462, forward strand.
TGACATCTAACACATATTCAGTTGTTAGCAGTGCTGGTAGCTGAGTCTCTACTTCAGGTCACCAAACAGGTGTGCGAAGCCATGAATGGTTACCAATGACACCATCTCATCTCACCACCAAAGCTCTCAAAGCGTATCTGGTCGCCAAGCTAATAGCATTTCCCGTTTCCATTTCACAATTTCCTGTTGTCTCACCATCTGGCACCACAGCTGAGGTACAGGGTTTTGTGGTGCTGCTTCTCCAGTGAGAGCAAGCCAAAGATGGGTCCAGGAGTCAGAGAAAGTCCTACTCCAAAGCATGGAAGTACTGAGTAAAGCAAATTTTACAGCCCATTTATTGGCTAGGGAAATTACCTTCATGTTCTCAGACCTGATCCAAGTGCAGTAACAGAGGCACAGTGAAAAGCAAAGCCTTCTTTTGAAAAGTGGTTGCAGAATTTCCACCTTGGCTGGCAGTGAGATAGTACCGCACTGTAATTAGGGAGTGCTGTAAGATTTTCTGAGCTGTGAAAAAAAAATCAAGTTTCCAAAAAGGACATGCCTTTCCTATTACTTAGGGGAACTTTCAAGCACAGCTGTATAACTTCTTTAGGTTATAACTTCTTTAGGTTATATGCCAGTTTAAAGAAGCATAAAGATCCCCAAAATTATTTTTTTCCCTGAGCTAAGGGACAATACTCTTCCCATGTCTTTTTAGAAGCCTTGCCACAGTCACAGGAAGAAGTTACATTTTCACCAATGTCTTTTTATCCTTCCAAGCTGTTTCCCCGAGGAACTGAATGCTAAGAAACCCCATGGTTTCCATCCCCTTCCCCATGTCTGTACATAGCTGTCTTCCTGACACACTGCTTTTGGAATGTCTGCTGCCAGCTGATGCTCATCTTATTTGAACCTCTCTGCTCCCCTCACAAATACTCCCTCCTTTTGCTTTTCTTCCCTGCTGTTGACAACTGCATCCTTTCCTCCCTCTCAGATTCTCACATTTCCTGTAACCTTCGATCCTGCCTCCCCCAGCCTCTAGCCTACATACAAGTTCTGGCAAAGTATTGCTCAGATCCTGTCGGGGTTTTGGTTTGCTGTGTTGTGTTCTGTGTCTTTTAACATTACAAAAAAGTGACTCTCTGAAGTCTTAGGATAAAAAATTGCTTATGTTTTGACAACTCTGGCTCCACATGTTGTAACTTTGTCCAGTCTAATTTTGACTGTACTGATGCCAGTGCCCCTCAAACAGCTCGAGAGTTCAAACTTCAATCTTAGCCTGTCAAACATGGCAAGTTTCCCTCCCTGTTGACTTTGTGGTCAATTCAGTCTTTCATGTTACTACTCCATGCAATAAGTTTAAATTTCTTAAACTTGAAGCTCAGCGTATTGCAGACCAGCTGCAGAGTTCATAACCGATTCCTTCAGTCCTCAGGCTAGCTCCAAAACTTCTCTTAGCTTCTTGCCACAGCACATTTTTTTTTTTACCTTGTTTTCCAGGACGTCCTAAAAGCTCAGAGTAGACTCATGTCTTACCATTTAGTTACAACGTACAGACTTCTCCCTGGCTTTCAGAAGGGACCTCTCTGTCAGATGCAAGCCTTCTGCTTTTGCGCATTGTGAATAGTCTCAGATTGCACAGAAAGGATTTAAGACCAAGGCTGGGATAGAAATCCAAGTCTGCCAGCCTGGAGGCTCCAACACCCTTGAGGGGTCTTCTAGCTGAAGTCATCAGCACTCAGACTCACCTCCCCCACTGATCAGTCTTCAGAATAAATTTTAGCCCTCTCCTTGCTCACTTTCCACTCAGCACTGATTACATCATCCTTGTGGGTCACTCAGGAAAATGAAAATAAATATAGTCCATGGCAACCTCTCCTATATCATTCTATGTCTGCTTTCTGCATCATAAAGGGTGTGCTATACAGCTTTCTTGCCACAGCTGTCTTTTCCAGCTCTGAGTGCTTTATCACTGCACCTATTCTCTCCCATCAGACCAAAGTTTGCATTCAACTGAAAAATCCAATAAAAGATTTTCTGGGATTTAACACCTCCTCAAGAGACAACTAAGGAGAAATCAACTGCTGACAAAAAGACAGAGATACTCAGTGCAACTATATGGGGATGTTTGAGCAGAAGACCACCTGTATTCCACTTTTGGTCACTCACTCTTCCCTTTTTGGAGCCAAAGAGTTGTGTAATCGTGCACATCTGTGCAAATACAACATGCAGAGAGCCCCTGGTAGTCTGCGTCAGCTCACTCTCTCCTCCTTGTGGTTTTGGCTGGAATGGAGTCTGGTGATGGACAGAGTCGGCTTCAGATAGAAGAGACTCATCAGACAGCCTTGCATGGAAAGTATATGCTGTCCATGGGCTATCAACCAGCCAGCTGGACACACGTCTGATTTTGTTTTCAGTTCCAAATCTAAAATAGTTTGAGAGGTCACGTCAGTGTCTACTGTTCCTTTTTTTCACAGCTGCGAAGAAGTCACTGACACAATGGAGGAAAAATAATATTAAGGATGACTCAATGCTAATATGAAAAAGTACAGAAATGTATCTAAAAACTCAAGATTAACTTATTTTAACTGTTTCCATTCTGGGGGTCTGTGCATGTGTACACGGTAGGGTGTGATGAGGAGTGGGGAGGAGGAGACTCATCATGTGTGATGACCATAAATCCTGGTAAATCATGTCTACCAGGGGGTAACTGTAGAATGCCAGCATTTTTCCCACATGGGAAGAAAATTCCCTGAGAATTAGGTTCATAGTACGGGCAAGTGACCGGTGGCAGAATGCTGCGGAGGCATATTCTCATAGCTTTCTGTGCTGTTATTTGTGAGGAAAAACTGGCCTCAAAAAGATTTTGTTTTCTGGTAAAGTTTCTGGACAAATGTTTGTTTTCTGGAAGTATTGTTTCTCTCTTTTATAAAAAAAAAGGCTGTAGTCTGGAGGTTCTGGAAGATTTCTGACGTGTTTGTGGAGGAAAGTATTATCCCTAGGACCTCTGCAGTACTGTGATATGTCTGTAATAAATCACAAGTCTCCAAACTGCAACTGAAAGCACCAGTCTGTTAAGTTGACGAAAGTGAGTTCTTTTGTGTCCCCGTGTGTGAGGTGCAGAGATTGACACAAGTTCATACAGCCACTACACTGAAATGATTCAAGTGACCCACCTTCACTTTCGAAGCCCTTAATGATTTATCTCCATCCAATCCATCATCTTCACTTCATCAGATGTGATGTCCTTCCATTGCAGTCAATCTCCACTGCCCAGTTGCAAACTTTCAAGCAAGCATTTTCAGTTTTCTCCTATCTGATCCTCATCCTTGGGAAAAGCTTCCAGTAATCAGACATAAATCTACATCATTTCCCTTTCCCTTCCTCATAAAAGCCTACTACCTCTGCTTCAAAGCTGAATGAAGCATTGGGATTGCTTAGCTTGCTGTGTGCTGAGACATCACATTAACAGGTAAGGTCTCCTTATTTCTCCCCCATAGATCTGTTTATAATTTTTCCTTGAGTAGAAATGCCTTTACGTTCCATGTATGCTGTCTCTAACATCATGGAACCCTGGTCCAGGACCAGGCTTCCACACAACATAGAAACACAAGTAACTATAAAGAAATGTATGAGTGTGCATGTGTGAGAGTGGAGGAACACATTCCCCCACATTTCTTGAGTGTAGAGCAGTGAAATATATCAATAGGGCAAAAGATAGTAATTTAAAATTAGTTTAGTTTTTGTCTGTTAGACAAAGAAACTGTCTGGAGTTCAAATTTGTTTCACTTGCCCAGTGTCTGTCAATGCCTTGCCAACAACCAAATAGAGGATGAAAGATTTTATTTTTCCTCTTTCAGGTGTAACAAAATGGCTCTCCAGCAAGTAGGAATCCAGAAATTTAACTCAATTTCTTCCTGAGAAGGCAGCTCATTAAGCTTCCTGACAGGAGAAAGCAGTCTGTTAAATGTTGCTCAGCAGCATGCCAGAGCTTCAAAGAGATAGTACTTTCTTTCTCAGAGAGGCCTTATTCTTAAAGCATGCAGTCATTAAAAAAAAAAAAATGAGGATTTAACACAATGAACTCCCATGGTTTAAAGCTAGTTGGAGCTAAAAAAAATGTAAATAAATCCTATCTACTAGACTTTGCTATCAGTTAGATCACCACACTCATCATTGAGAACATGTGTTTAAAATTTCTTTATTTATCAGCCAAACAACGACCAGATACCTTCTGTGCTGATGCTAGAAAGCAATAATCTTACAATGGGCTTCCTTGCATCTATCAAGTTCAAAGGAGAAAAAAAAAAAAAAAACTACCAAACTAACACCATGAATACAAAACATAAACTCCAGGTTGACTAATGAATGGGTATAGAGAAACTCATCTGTTAACAATATCAGTTTACAAAATCAACTGGTTTAATGCATGTGAAAACGTGTAGGAAGGATCACACACCAGCAGAGCTATTTAAATGAGAAAAAAATTGTGCTTCAAGCAGAGAAGTTTGGATCTATGATAAAAAAAAAAAAAATTATATTGGCCATAATATGTCTTATTTTCTTACCAGACTTGAGCTCAGCTGACACATTAAATCATCTCTCTTGTACCTATTACACATGGAACAAAATTAGATCCAAGTGTTAGTCTAAACTTTGGGAAACTTAGTTTGAGACACAGACTTCACAATTTCATCATTTTTAATTATTTGGTTCTCAGATTTTGGCTTTAGTTTTTATTACCTGTAGTAAGTAGTTCTGATTTCACCAAAGTCCCTGTCCAGGTCTATTAAGCCTGTCCTTGAGTAGTAATTAAGGATCACTAAGCTAATTCACTCTGTCTTCCCTTTCAGCCTTCTACTTGATCTCATGTACTCTCATTGAATTTTTACATCACTTACTTTATTTTCATCTTCTTTTTACCACAGGAAAAGATTTATGGATGTCTTATAGAGCTATAGTTACCTGTTCAGTGTAACCTTTGCACTGACATCCTGAAGCTTCCCTCAGGCACTGAATTCAGGTATGAACCATTATGAACTATCTGAAGAGCCATCCTAAATCAGCTCTCCCTTTCCCCTCTTTTTTTCCTGTCTGTCAACTGACCAGTACAAATGGCACCTAAAGAAGTTTACCAAATAATTCCCTTTTTGTTTGTTTGCTTATTCACTCTTTGCCAAATGTCAAGGCATAACCTCGGATCATTCATAGCACAGGGAGGCTGTCCAAGTCATTTCTCATCCAAGAAGAAAAGATTTTGAAGCAGATTTGCCTGAATTTTCTCAAAGGATAAACACAGAAAGTGTCTGTGAACTACTCACACAGTCATGGGTTTGCCAAACATCGTTCTTTCTTTGGCCATATCTGTTCTGAAAGCTGAAAAAAATACCACACGTATCCAAATGTGTGATTGCAATTGCAATTGCACCTCCCTGAGACCGAAATGGCTGAAACAGCTTTGACAACTGGAATCACCATATAACTCCACTGAAAGGGTTGTGGTCAGTAAGACATTTGACTCTCAGGAGCATCATCCAATATTTCAGTCAAGGTCGGGGAAATTTATGGAATCTGTAGAGATATTGATTAAAATTCCATCTTATGGAGGAATACCATGAGATATGGTGAAGCTAGAAGAAAATTTATTTCAATTATGCCTTTCCTTTAGATCAGACCTTTTTTTCAGCAACATTTTCTAAGAACTATAGTTGGATTTGTGAAGACACACAGTTATTTTCTTTGAAGTTCAGGTAGAAATTTTCAGCAACTTTCCATCACTCTGTCTTTAACCTTGTATTGTCTTTCCTAAACAAAACGTCAACTTAAACACTGCAGAACCTGATTAGTTTTTCCCCTTTAGAAGCATAAGTAGTGTGTTAGTGCCACACAAAAGGTGATGAAAGGTCTGTCTCCAAATGGCATTGTAAAAGCTATAAGCTTTGCTTTGTCAAAGACAAGCTCAGTTTGCCAAATCCACCAGCTGCACATAATGAATAAAGTATTACTGTACCAGTTTTCTTGAACCCGTATCTTCCAAGGTGGGAAGGATTTATTAATCCTTTCTCACTGTTTCAGTCTGTTTAGCATCCAGCTGATGAGAGCAAACGTGCTATTTCTCATTAAAAGTATCAGAGGCACAACACTTTTCTAGACCAGGGAAGTATCATGCCCCTTTCTTCAGTAGTATTCTGCCAAATCATTCCTTCACATTCTACCCATTTTGGAGACTGGTAAATTCAGGACCCTTGGAGAGATATTGGACCACAAATCATGACCAAACCTTTGAATGGGATCAACACCTCTTGCTTGTGCAGGCCATATCCAATTTCAGTGTTTGCAATCCAGCTTTTAAGAGGTTATTTTTAATGAACCACATAAACATAAGTTAAAGAACATGAAATTACTGCTGATGTTAAGAGTGCCAAGAGGTCATCTGTTTCCCTGGACTATTTTCATAGTCTCTGTCAGTATATCAGATTGAGGTACATTTCTTCTAAACCTCTTGAGAAATTGATTATGTCTGATCCAAGTTCAATTTGAAAAGAAATATTATTGTATCTCTCGATACTAATTGTTCAGCCTGTTCAGGCAGGGAATTTGGGTGGTTGAACAAGCATCTCAATCTTTAGGACAGAAACTTCAGAAAATGAGCCAAATAAATGTAATAACTAAGAGTGATACTGAATTTTTTGGTCTGTCAAATACATTTACAAGGTCTTTTTTTTCTTGTATTTCTTCTATATGCTTCTGTTCAATGAGACTATCTCAGTCCACAATAGCTTCAGCTTCTCCCAGGATAATTACTGTAAAAGCACGGATGCAAGTACAGACATCTTTCAACAATACCTGCATAAAACTGCTTTAAGCAGCACACATTGTCCTACTGCTTAAAGGTAAAACCATCAAGTAAGCAACTTGCTTTCCACTGTGTCTTGGCTCAGGTAGCAGGTCGTAAAGAATAGAAGAGAGGTGCTGGTGCTGGTGTCTCCTTGGATGGAGATCCCACTGGTTTCCTTGCCAATGTCTCATTCCTGTCAATTGCACTAGACCACAGGTGCACAAAATGATAGCCAATGTCTGGAGCCATTTCTTCAGCATTGCTAGACCCATGACTACACCCTTGGAAATATGAAGATGTAATTAAAATACAAAAATATATGTAAATGGAAAATTATCTATAAAATCCTTCCAACTCTGACAAGAGAATTTGAAATCCTCTTCATATTAATGGTGCATAATGCATTCAACATACCCAATACAAGCAGATGGAAAATTAATGAATAACAACTGTATATATTTTTAAGGTGGTCTTGATGTCTTTCGAACACAAAAAGGAACTTTCCAGGAGCATACTCTTACTTTGTCTCACTTGTGAATAGCATATCCAGGCAATAAACCATGCCCAAATTCCCAGTATCTGATGGTCAGAATTTTAAATATTTCTGGCTTCAGCTTGTTTTGTTCATTTGTTTCTCTTCTAACCTTGGGGGCAGCAAGGCCTAATTTCTATCTTGTGTTCTACAGATTGACTTCCAAGAATTACACTATGGCTGCCGCTCAAAGGTTCAACTCCTGTGTGAGACAGGTGCTTGTAAAACCCTTGAGCAAGAAAATCAAGGTCAGTATTACTGATCCAGTAGGAAATTCCATTTTGAATGGTTTTCTTTCTCCTAATGCTTTCCAGTAATAAGTCATTTTACAGAATGCAAGCAAACCACAGTCAATATCACCCCAAGACAGTGACGATACAGGAACATTCATGTTGACACCTGAGTTCTACTTCCCCCCCCATCTCACACTGCTGCTTAAAATCCCTCAGTCTTATAGCCTGAAATTCACTTACATCTATTATGATTAAGATTTAGGGAAGCAGCTTTCATTCCTTTGATGAGTAACTTTTCTCTAACCAAGAACAGAGGGTAAACTTTAGTAATGGTGGCCTAGACCTTCTCCTCCAGAGAGCAAATCTGGGCTTCTTTTCCACTAATCTCTATAGGATATCTGCAGAAATGGACACACAGTCCATAGGCATGGGGAGGGCTGGTAGAACAGAAAATACGTAAGATCAATATAGTAATCAGATATTTTCTTACTTTTTCAAAGTTTATCAATTAAATATGTTCCGGTACTTATATTAAATTTAGATTATTTGAAATATTTGGCTACAAAATAGGACAGTTATACTGAAAGGGCTAATGAAGCCAAATTATAAATAGAACGTTCCCTCAGCTGTAAGAAAAGTTAAGACATCTGCATCTTTTGTGGTTTATAGGTGAAGGTCAGTTTTGAGGAAGAAGTTGTTTGCAGCCAAAAAGGCTGAATATCTTTTAACTGTGATCCACTGTATGAGGTTAGTAACTACAAGGCCTATTTGCAAATATTTCTATTTGACTGAAATAATTAATTTTAAGGTCTGGCATGAATGCCTGTTTGGCTACCCATAGATGTTCCTACAGAAACTGATGTACAACTAGTAGTGTTAAAGTGAATTTGTATTGGGGCAGCTGAAAAATATAATGTAGTCCTTGATGTCTGTGATCTGGGATGAAATGATGAAAGAAAGCCACTCTGTAATTTCAGCCTTGAATGGTGGCTTTAAAGCTGGTATTACCATCTAGTGGCCAAAGAAAGAATTGAAAAGTGCAAATACAAGGAGCCAGAATCCTGAGAAACTAAGTGTTACATTGGGATTTAGGAAATAAAATGGCAATAGATACTGCTTCTAAGATTGTAAGATTTGTAAGATTTCACATTAATGTGAAAAACATATTTAATGGAAGATGTTTGGGAAAAATGTAAAAGAATTTGCTACATTTTTTTTCATTACACACTTCAGATAAACATGATTGCTCGGTAGCTTCTTTCTCATAATTTGTCAAGCCCTATGTTCTAGTCCTTTACCTCCACTGGTATTGGACTGTCCTGTAAATCTGCATAGACTTGTTTAACTTTCTTTCTTCTCTTTCTTTTCCAACATTTACATCATAGTTCTTATTGCTTCATTCTTGTTTTAATGTGGCTCAAGAGGAAGCACAGAAGATTTTAGTTTTCTTTTCAAATTTATACAGGATATTTTGTCTTTCTATCATCTTCTGGACTAACTGGCATATATTGCCTCACTTCTGGGAGGTTTCACAGCTCTTAATATGTATAATATGTTAGTTTTAAGAACTACTGAATTCTTACAGTATGGACTGATCAGTATCCTAAGTACTGTAAAATGGGATGGTAAAATGCTATTTCCAATTCTTCATCTCACTCTTTATATGACTTTGGGTAATCAAATTTATGAGATTGTTCTTCCCTTTCCCTATCTCTGAAAACTGATTAATCTTTTTGTCTCTTCTGAGAAATCAGAATTAAGTTTTGATAAAAATTCTTCACAAAATAGTTCCCATGAGTTTCAATGACTTCTGCTTTTTCCTTTGTAAAAGACATTTGTGTTTATGCATACAAATCACTACATAAAAATAACATTATTCAACAACTACAGTGCTAATAACTAATAACTAGTTCTTCACTTGGGACAGTGTTTCACAAGCAAGGATAACTGCAGTATTTCATGAACCTTTCTGTGTGCCAGCCAATACTTCTCTGATCTTTCATTTCTGTCCTGCTAATGTTGAGTCACCAAATTACAATTATCTCAAGAGGACCACGCTATTTTCACAGGACGATTTATGAGTGAAAAGTATGAGCAAAACTCCTCTTGAGAGCCTGTTTGCAGTCAGGCTGAGGAACCTGAGAGGACTACGCATTCCTGGTTATCGTCAACCAGTCAGCAGTGCCTGAGCATGTCTCAGAGAGGCAAAGTTTGTACACGTTTAAACATCCTAGGGCAAATTCTTAGCTCATGCTAATTGTCATCTGTCCATCTCAGAGCAAGATCAATTCACAAGGAATACTTATCATCCTCTGCCTCTCTCTTTCCCCACACATCTTATGCAGTGAGTTGTTAATAATGAACATGTAGCATATGTTCCTGGGGTTTATGGGACTTTCCGTGACAGTCACAAAACAGTAGTCAGTTATGAGCAAAAGCACAGAGAAGTGACAAGAGTAAAAATTAACTGGAAGGATACTACTGCAGAAGTTGCTGAAACAACTGTGAACACCTGGATTATTGCTACTAGACAGTATTTGAATCCGGTGGCAACAGTAAGAAGATGGCAGACGCAGCTTGCCCTGTAAAGAGCTTACAATTTATTCAAATTATTTTACTGAAATGAAACTCAGGTTTAACTTACAGAAAATGCAGACATTCAGTAAAACACAAAATGAGTAGGTGGCAACTCCCGGTGTTGAATTGCAAATTTTATTTGAGTTAGAGTAGGTCCTACAGGCTTCAACTTTACAGTGCCACTTTTGGAGGGACTACAAACTAATCAATAAACAGTAGTTCTAGCCTCAAAGAGTTCTTCATGTAAAAGGTAATAGAAGCCCCTAGTTACAGACTTTTTCATGTGTCATATATAAATTATCTTAAAATATCCCTACTCTGGTCATAACCTGCCATTTACCACCTCGTATTGTATCCAGGACTCTAAAACTGCATTCTTCATCTTTTATTGCTGTGTGTTTGCTTCAGGGGAGAGCGAGGGTGACATCCAGTGGTCTATGAAGTTACCTGCACAGATGGACTAAGCCTTCGGTGAAGTGAGATCTCTCCAAGGCCTTAGAGACATCAAATGACATATTAAAGCTTAGATCAAATTGAGACTGCATGATTTCCCACATAGGTCCCAGACTTCATCTTTTAATAAATCATTTCCATTTCTCCGTACATTCTAATTCAGAATTAGGAAGCCGAGAGCATTAGTAAACAACAGGAGGCTAAAGGTGTATTCTCAAAACTGTCTTTTGCTCAGATGAAACAGTAAGGTTCCCCACAAAGTTCAGCAGTTTCCATAGGGTGGACGTCCAAGCTAGAGCTGTCACTGATTAACAATATCTGTGGATGTGCCATTTATATTTGCAGGGCTTCCTCTCTCCAGCTTTGCAACGCTGAAGCAGTGAGGAAAAACTCACTATTTTCTTTGTTTCCTTCATTGACTTCAGTATCAGGGCAGGTATTACGAATAAGTTTGGGGAGGGCAGTCTTAAATTAATTCTTTCAAGCACTCTATTATAGAAGACTACTTTCTCATCATTCCATATTTGCAGAGCTGCTAGAACTGGGGGCACTTCATTGGCCAGAGATATGCGGTGAACGTATTTTATGAAACTCATGGCAGCAGATATTCAACATTTAATTTTTGGAACAGAAGCATAATGTTTCTCCTGATCTGCCTGCCTTCCAGCCTTGTATATGCCTCAGGGATAGCCCGCAGCATCCCTAAAGCTGTTCAGGTGTGTATTACGGCATAGACAAATGCCGTACATGTGAGGTCTTGTACACTCTGCAGGGCATCTTCCAGCTCTGTGTCAGGCTGTCTCTGGGAGTGTGGTCGCTGTAGGTCTTCACGATCCACAGAAGACAGACTAGATATCATAGATATCATACAGCAGAGGCAGGTTCCTCAGTATTAAGCAACTTTCAAAAATGAGACTTAGACCTAAAGTTTTGGGGTTATATGAAAGCCTGCCTTTCACTGAAATACAATATAGTCCCACCCAAACATTACAACTACTAAAAGTACTCCTTCAGGGGAAAAAAAAAAAAAAAAATTGGCTTTTCTATCTCAAATAGCCTTTGAAAAATTTACAGTGATGTCATAATAGGAAGATTTTAAAAAATAAAATCTTTACAAATAACTTAATAAATTACTGGAGAAAAATGTGAAAAAAAAATTATTTAAGCATATAAGTTCATTCTAATATCTCTGGTTTTGTCCCCAGTTTCACAGTTTCAGGACTATGACAAGTGGATTGACTCAATCTCTCTCTCCTCAATGCACTTAGAGGTTAAGTTATGAATATTTGACAGTTTGTACAATCATCCACTAATAATCTAGAGTGCATTTTCTCTATCAAAAATGTCTTTTCTGGTCATATGATATCGTGATACAACTTCTGATGTCAGGGTTAACAAAAAGTAATTTTAATGAGGTCTGTAAAACCAAACCTCCCATAAAAAAACCCCAGATTTTGCATGCATCTTCATATACCATTTCTGTCTGCTACTGGCAATGCCAAGAGTATTATGATCTAGATCAACAAAATTAAATACATGTGCAATTTTCTTCAGGTCTATTATCTGAGCTTCTTCTGTGTGAAAAGGTGTTACTTGGGGCTGTCAGGAGGTGCTGATCTCAAGATGATGATTTTGAGTGCTGACCTTGATTTCTGTCTGTCACACAAAGCTGAGGGAGAGGAAGGAGGGTACCTCCTCCTTTTGCACAGCGATTCATTGCTTAGCTCTCCTGTCCAGCAGAAAGGAGACCTGAGTACCCTTTGGTTCCTGTGGAGACCTGAAGGTCCATCTCGAAGGTCCCAAGTGGATGCTCCAGCAAAAACAATATTCTGAGTTACAGAGGACAGACAAGGCTCCCACCTCTGCGCTCACAAGAGTTCAAGTATTTCACATGTAGTGTTCAACAGAGATTGTGCAGGAGTCAAGCCACTCCCATCCTTGTCCCCAGGCCATAGACTCATGCTTTCTCTGCCCTAATAATTACTTAATTATTACCGCATGGAAAAGTTTCAACAGATGGTCTGGAGCTGAATAAATTATGTTCCTCCAGGCCAAGGATTCAACTAAATTTGGACCCCACACCCCAGTGAGCTCTCTAACAGCTGAGCCTACAGAGTGGGCAACGAGCCCTCAGCTTTCTACCAGACAATGTATTTTGTTGGTGTTTTCTGTGAGTGCCTGTCAAGACTGTAGATAAAGGGGCACAGGGATGTGGGCTGCAGCTGAGCAAGCATTTTAAGGATGCAAGTTTTAGATCTACATACCAGGCAATTCACAGACACCTGTGTCCTTCATTGATCTAACTGGAAACAGCTAAGGCATGGGTGTATTTATAGCTTAAATCCAACTGATAATATTTAGGATAACTCCTTTTTCACAATGAATAGGAAAGCCTTGCCTCATATCTGATCCTATCATTACATTTTTCCCCCCACATTTCACTTTGCCCTCCTCACAGTTTTGCCCCTAGTCGCTCACAGCCTTGCTGCTCCTTCCCCGAGTCCCGGGTTTACAGCAATACTCTGTATCGTGGAATGATGCTGTCCACTGAGCTATTTTTTTTCCTTATTTTTTTTTAACAAAAGTATCTGAACAAAGCAAGAAGTTGATTAATAGATTTTAAACCGAGAGGCCATTATGATCAGCTGCTTCGATCAGCTGTATAAAACACGGTGAGGAACCTCACTTGCACCTTTCCACAAAGAAATACATGAGGCAGAGATGGGCATGTCATGTAGCACAGATTGGTCTCCAGCAGGAACACAGGACTACCTCAGGAGGATCTGACAGGGTAAACAAGGCTGTAGGAGGGCAGCCCAAGATCCCAGAATAATACCATGTGGCATCTCAAACAGCAACATTTATTTCAGGACTGGCTTAAATGTCACAGATACCCAAAAGCAATTTTCTGGGACTAAAATGAAATTTGTCTTTCATGCAATGATAGTAACTAGCAAAAAAATGGAGGGCCTGTTGTATGTTTTAAATACATTTAAATTGGGCTGTGATTTGGGGAACGACAAAGAGAGAAGGATTTGATACAAATCCTTGTCGGAAAAAATGATCAGCATATTCTGTCTCTGTTGGTGTCATCCAAGTTACACAAGATATGAGTGAAATCAATTCAGGATCATCTGGGAAACACTGTGTCATAGTTAAGGACTGAATTCATATAGTATGTCCAAGGGAAAAGCAACTTATTTTTAGCTGACCATGCATAGCAAACAGGCCCAGAAACAGACTGAAATACAATGAAACAGCATTATCCTGAAAAGAGAAATGTAGTAACTAAAAGCAAACAATCACATAGTGAGTAATTAAAATAAACTTAGGACTGATTACACAGATCAGGAAGTCTTGATGCATACAAAATAAGGATGAGTTAAAAAGATAATAATTTATTAAAATATGATTTGTATGCTGTGTTTCTATTTGTACAGACCATTAAAGAGGCACTTATAGTGGCTTCACACTGCACTGCCTTGAGATTTTCACCTCAAGTAGGATTAATTTTTGCTTCCGTTGCAATTTATATGATTTCTGACTACTTACACATGCTCTCAACATCCAAGCAGGGATGAAGGTCCTGAGATACTGTGAAACGGGTTGCAAGCTCTGCACTTGGGCTGCCCAAGAACACTTCAGTTTTGTGGTAACTTAGAAAGGTGCAGTATGTGATTTTTTTTCCCAATCAATTTGTTGCAAACAAAACCTTTCAAACCATCACATGAAAATGCAGTGTTAAACTAAGTGTCCCCTCCGCCTCTGCAGCAGGTGTGTACCTGGATCCCCAGCACACTCTGATAAAGCCCTTCCTACAGCTGAAATACATGAGTGGGATGTTTGGTTCCATTAAAACTTTTGCAAATGGCATTTCCACGAGGGGTGAGGATTTTAACACCTGGTGGAGGACAGGCACTTTGCTGTAGTGGGCAGGAGAAGCAGCCACAGGTTCTTTACCCCCATCAGGGTCATTTCACAAGCTTTTGCCTGATAGCTGTTGCTCAACATTTCACTGCTTACCGTTATCTAAAGTGCAATGCTTGGGGCAGGTCTATGGGCTGAAGCAAGGACAGCTATCAGAACTTGCTTGTCATGTGCAGTCTGGTCAGACAGTGGGGAGCAGGGACAGCCGGTGCCACCTCCTCCCTGTCCCCACCACCCCAGCCCTGGGCTCCTGCAGAGAACCATTGGTGACAAGGCCACCAGCCACAGCAAGGGCTGGACGGACAGCACACAGGAAACACATCTGCACTGAGGCCTACCTCTACCAAAAATCTCCTTCCACAGGAGGAAATTAATGAAGGAAAAAGAAACAAAGCTTTCAGGGTCTGTTACCAGTTCAAACAGTTGTGTTAATAAGAATCTCCGTTTTAGTTGCCATTGTTTCTGTGCAAAGTACTCTTTCCAAATAACCATGATCTAATGAAAGATAAACCATCCAGATGTGCTTGTACAAGAAAATAACATAAGGAGACACTTTGGACTCAATAAACCCTCTAACAATAACAACAACAACAAAATGTTGACAGAGGAACTTAAGAATCATTGAAAGTTTTCCAGAGGAAGAAAACAAATCCTGTAGATTCAGCCCAAAATATTTTAAGTCTAAAGTAATCATCCAAAATGTGCTTTTCATACTATAGATTTTGTTGGCACATCTTTCCACATCCTGCTTTGAGCCACCTGCGTAAGTAATGCGTGCATTAATTAGCTGGAGATACATAAGCAGTGAGATATATACATATATGAATTTTATGTAAATTGTCTATAGCATACAGCTTGACTCTTGAGTCTTTGATCTACTGATAACCTCCAAGTGTGCATATTTCAGCGGGCCAAATAATTTTTATCTCTGCTTAGAGGACTTTTGGCAAGTTTTCCATCAGTAGGAAATGAGCTGGAAAACTCTGGTGAAACTTCAAAGCAACAGCTTAAGGTGATCTTTCATTTCATCAATTTCAGACTGTCTCTGCTCTTTAACAACATATTGAGTTCTTTCTCCCTAACATACTTTTTAAAACTGTGAATAGGATAAATTTATGAAAACCATACATGAGATACTGAAGAGATGCTGTCACTTTGGAATACAGAGTATTTTCCAAATTATAAAGGTACTAAGGGAAGCATTAAAGTCTCAAATGCTGTCTCTTACTAGTGTATTCATTTGTACAAATAAATGGACTTTAAATCCTTTTACACTTTGGAGTCATATTTGCTGGGCCAGGAGGTGTGTTGTTCATTTGTTTCTGCTTTAATTTTTTTCCCACATTTTGTTATAAATATCCATTCTTCTCCATCCCACTCCCTGTGATAGCGAATTTCTGAGCTCTAGTAACGCCCTTAGGTACATCTCACAATAAATTAGGGACAACATGAAGCCTGCTGTAACTTATACTAGGAAGGGGGCCAATCTAGCTAAGGATCCAAAACACACAAAAGTAATCTCTGCCAGGGCTTAAACTCTAAGGTAAGGCAAGACACAAGTACATGCAATTAGAGGGAAAATTAAAAGAAGTCTCAGTAGTCATCTCTTTAAAAATATCATAAAAGGTCACCTTGACTCAGAGGTGAATGATGTGCAGAGAGCATTTAACTGCACCTTCTCTTGGAGCAACTGATCCAGTTATTAATTGTCTGGTCATTAATTGGGGCTGTGCAAACAGTTTCACATGCCAAGTGAAGTCACGGCATATTTGACTTCCTGAATATTATTTGCAATTGCTTTTCTCTCACTTTTAGTGTAATCATTATTCCTAAAACAGTCCGCTTCCTTCTCAGAAGTGTCACTTCACAGCAAAAATGTTACTGAAAGTCACAGAAAAGAACACTGTATTTACATAATTATCATTCCAATTCTTGGCTAAACACCTACAAAGCAACACAACAGCGTCTGAACTAATTAGTCGCCACAGAATATATAATGCATAATCCTACCCCAAGAGAAAGTAGAAACCAAAAACCTTTAAAAGTGACCAGTTAAAAAAACCAAACTATATCAATACAAATAGTTTCAATGTTTGTTCACCTGATGATGGTAATCTTGAAGGAAAAACAAGGAGATGATGCAGCTCTGGGAGAACATTTGTATTTTTCAGAGTGCTGGAAGAACATGGGATCTATTGACCTGGAACAGCAGCAAGACCGAAAACCAAGTCCAGTGACAGTTCCCCTGGCAGCAGCTAAAAGCTGATGTTTCAGGAAAGGGGGAAGCCAGGAGCCAGCACACATCAGTGAGCTTGCCAGAGCCACAGCAACTGCCGGCGACAGGGGCAGATTTGGGCTTCATCTCAGATGATACCTTGCTGTACAGCTGCTTCTGCCATATGGTACGGCACGATTTCTCTAACCTGCATCAGGTTGTGTGCCCTGCTTCTGCCTAAAGCCATCTACAGACAGAGGAAGGACACGTCCAGAGATCTGAAGACCTCCTCCTCAGTTCATAAAAGGATGCACCAAAGCAATGATGAAGCAGGGAGAGTCCCAAGGCAAGTTAACTATTTTCTGGTTAAAAGAAATACTGGTAAGAAAAAGGGAGGTCAAATCAGACCCCCAAGGCAGAATCTTCTTCTGCACCCCCTAGGTGAAGAAGAATAGAGGAGGTACCTCATAGATGCTCCATTTGTAGGTATCTTGTGTAACAAAAAAAAATTCTCCAAGTCACTCAAAACAGGAATAGGCCTAAATCTTATTCCTTGTGTCTAAAGAACCATTACAGATCGCTCCATTGAACTGGCAGCAGAAGCACCAAGGAAGTGAAGGACTCCAGACATGGCTGGAGGGAGAAACAGGCCTGGAATAGGAGCTCAAACCTGCAGCTGGGGGCAGTGAGGACTCCATACTCGTTAACTTGGGTAAGGACTGACAAATTCAGGTTAATCAGCCCTTGAACATGAACCACGGCTGGAAAAGGATGGGATCAGTCCCCATCTTTACATTGTTCCACTACTATGACTGCACTCTACATGTTATCAAACTCATTCCCAGTCCTTTAAGGCAGAGCACATTTCCACACTCTCACAAACTGGGAGAATGTGAAGCTGACCAGATCAGCTGATCTGGCTGGATCTGTCGGCTGTTTACCAGGGATGGGGATTGAATGCAGATCTCTGGATTTTCTAAGGGGATGCGCCTTCCCCATCAAAGAACTGCTTTTCAGAAGTGGTTCAGATGTAGCACAGAGCAGAGGAAATTAGCTTCTCTTTCTAGTATCAAAATGAACACTCCCAAAAGACCAATCTCTTCTTCTGCTAAATGCTGATCAGTAATGCTTCCACCATTTGAGGCTGCACATAGGTAGGGACATTCCGCGAGACAATGCTGAAAATTGGTCCAGTTTGGTCAGAACCAAATTCAAATATGAAGCCCCTGCTAAACCTGCACTAACAACCGGAAAAAAAAACCCACCTTTTTTCCAAGGCCTAGGATGCAGCCATTAATAAGGCCTCCTGGTGAACTGCGGTGGCTCAGGACTAGGACTAGCAGACACTGCTTTGTCAGTTCACCGGGGAGTCCATTAGAGAAAGTGCTTTCACTCCACTGACATTTCAAAAGCAAACCATTGTAGGTTTGTACAATAAATGCTGTAATCAAGGGTAGGCCAGGTTTACTCATCTCTTATTGCTCAACCAAGAACACCAGAAAGGTGAATGTGTCCTTAGATGACTGAAACAACACATTTTTGCCTGTGAAAATAGCTGCTATGGCTCCATTACAAAAATAAAACAATCATGGAGTGTCACATTAGTTTAAAAATTCTATGACACATTAATGTTTCTCTGAACTTGAAGTCCTTTTAAAAGTGACTTGGAGAAAAAAAAAGAAAAAAAAAAGCTTCCAGAGTGTTTCACTGGCACATTAAGTTATGCATTCTAAGTCCTGGAGGTGAAATGTTTTCAGCATTTATGGGAGCTCTGGGCTTCTAGCCCTCGTGCTGAGCCGGCTATTAATACGTGACAGAAAGCATCTGTGATCTACTGCTCGCAGGGTTCAAGCCCCAAAGCATTCAGAAAGCCTGTGCATAATCCTTCCCTCACACAGCTGATTGACTGCACCACACATAAGTCACTGTGATGTATATGCTCTGATGTGATAGATCCAAAATATAATGTACTCCACAAATTATTTGGTCTTAATTAGAAGAACAAGGGTCTTTTACACTACAATTTTATTTTAGAAAAAGGCATAGGGCACTGAGAGGTATTAATGTCAGCATCAGTCATCATAAACACAGAGACAAGATGTATCTGAAGGCTTGTGGATATGAAGCACACACTAAAAATGGGAATATGCTGCTGCTAATGGGAAAATTATTGCCATTCTAACTTCCCACTACACTAGACCGGGGCATCATTATGAATACAGCTCTTTACAGAGAAAACAACAGCTCAGTCTTCTGTTGGAAAATGCCTAGTCCATTTCTTTGATATCTTGGCTTCTATCAGTCTCTGTGAGCACACACACACAAGTGCATCAGTGCAGAACTGGGGACAAGCAGCTGGCCCAAAGTCAGGAGGTAACAGAACTTTCTGAATCATAGAATGGTTAGGGTTTGAAGGGACCTTCAAAGGTCATCTAGTCCAAGCCCCCTGCAAGGAGCAGGGACATCTCCAACCAGATCAGGTTGCTCAGAGCCTCATCCAACCTGGCCTTGAATGTTTCCAGGGATGGGGCATCCACCATCTCTCTGGTAACCTGTTCCAGTGTTCTACAACCCTCACTGTAAAAAATGTTTTCCTTATATCTAATCTAAACCTACCTCCCTTTATGCCCATTAATGTTTCTACCCAGCACTGGGTTTTTTTTTTGCTGGAGGACTGGCTCAAAGTTGTCTAGCTGGAAAGAGATTTAATTCACTTCAGTCAGCATGGAAACATGTCTGGTTTAAATTTGGTTTTGAGGAGAGAATATTTTCACCACTTTGGTCTTTCTTGAGTAACACGATTACTCTTGACCTGTTGTGGCATTGGTGCCTGCTTGCTAGCAGCTTTTCCCTGTTGGTGCAGTTCCTGCAATTAAGATGTCAAGCTGATAAGCAGGGAAATTATTTAAGTGGTGTCTATGGGAATTCTGACTGGATGGGAAAAAGGGAAAGAAAAAAGGTGTTATGGTAACAGCTGTCAAAAGTAAGCACCTTTGAATCAGAAGAGAGTGTCTCCCTTTGCCAGCTTGTCTCAGAGCACTGCACGGGAGAACAGGCTGTGCTCTCTGATGCTTTGCCCAAGGAAAGCTTCTGGAAGGTCTGCAGCACAGCCCGTGCAGTGGCTTGTCACACTTCTGCCGTGGGGACATATCCCTGTGGTGCCCCTGCCTTTCTTAGGCAGCTGCTCGCTGGATGGCGGAGTGGATTTTCTTCTGTACGAGAGCTTTATGTTAGGGAGCTACTATTGCAAGATTGAGCCATTGAACAAGTTACCTTGCTCATCTCCCTTAAGTCACGGCATGGAAATGCAAGTGTGAGACTCCATAATCTGGAGAATGATTTTCCCAGGGTCGGTCATTCCTTGCATTTCAGGGGCACTGACTTTGTGATTTTCCCAAATGTAGGTAACTCAGCCGCATAACCGGAGGTGGGGGGGCAAACAAATGCACACTTTTCCCCAAAACCAAACAGCTAATGTGGACAGCTGTCAGATGCTCAGTTAAGTACACTCCACACACTGCAACGCCAACAGAGGAGGACAAGGATGCAGTCCCCTTAGCTGACCTAGAAAATCTGTGCCTGTCCTCACGTGCTGGAAACACATAGTCTGAAGCACAAAGCGGTACACCTGGGAAAAGTCCACATCAGGAATTTCATTTACTGGCTGTATTAACAATTGTGGGAAACGGACATCCATATTCCAGGACTTGTTAAGGATTCACAGGAGAACTGCCGTCAATTTTATCATATTTGGGCTAAATCCTCTGATGTGTAGTCATTTTAACTGACCTGATGTGGAAGGAGCCCTTGATTTGACTCCTTGCCTCCACAAAAACACATCACATGGTTTATGTTATTTTCACCAATTCCAGTTCACCTCAATGCACAAGCAGAGTCTTTGGGCTGTTGCTCAACAGAAACCACACTGAAAAAAATCATTAATACAATTTAAAACCTACAGGAATTAAAAGAGGAAAAAACTTGTAATTTGCACTTGGAGGGATAAGAGTAAAAACTGGGGTGCTGCCACCCCTGTGTTGAGTATGGCCCCTGTATGAGCCAGAGGCGGTGGCATTTGCAGAGAAAAAATGCACAGAAGTTCCAAATTGCACGTGAGATCATTTTATGTCCACAGCCATACATTGCAAGGGGCTGCAACTCTTCCTAGAGACAATCCACAAGTACAGTGCTGTTCGGGTGTTTTAGTCTTGCAAAAACATTCTTCTCCAAACAGGTTGCTCAGCAGTAGTGATTATTCAGAGAAAAGTGGCAGACGGGGTCAGGCAGCAGCAGAATGAAAAGTGAAAACTTGAAAGATGCTAGATGAATATTTATGCAGAGCAATCTTCACTCTCGCATTATGGTGCATAATGGGATCAGCAAAGCTAACGGAATTCACGCTGCGTGAACTTCCTCTGTGAGAACTTAGTTTAATCTGCACATAAGACTGACAACCCGTGAACACAGAGAAAACGTTCAATGGCATGTAAAAACTTCACTGAAATAATGTTTCTGACTATATCAATGTGCTGGCAATGACAGAATAAACAACATTTTTTTCCAGGCACATTTTAAATCCGCAGGCCACTTTTTTGAAATGGCATCCAAACATTGTCACAGCAGACTTTGTTCTTTTGTTTCACTGCCGATTTGGTATGTTCTACTGAGAAATTAAAAGCATCCACGGGGACTGAAGAATGAGGGCAAGGATTTCAGAACAGGCTGACACTGACCATCACTTAAGGGCCAGTGACGACAAGGAGCAGCCAGGCAAATTTCTGCTCTGATATTGCAAGATTTGTCAGGGAATACTTTTCATTGCGAAAAGAATGGCTGTTGTTTGACTTTGGAGAGTTCGTCTTATTTTGTGAGATTTTCCTCTTGAGGTGTCCAAAACTCGATGTCGGTGTACACGGGCAGTAAAATCCATTCCTGTGCTGCA
Source organism: Tetrax tetrax (assembly GCA_009806455.1). Taxonomy (NCBI): domain Eukaryota; kingdom Metazoa; phylum Chordata; class Aves; order Otidiformes; family Otididae; genus Tetrax; species Tetrax tetrax. The sequence goes on from WHYT01017767.1 coordinate 981,158, forward strand.
GGGTCAGCACAAGACCTGTAGGTCAGTTAACTCTTTTGGGAGGCTGCAGATTCCCTGCACAGATACCTCTGCATTTCATTCAGTCTTTCTAATTTTTTTTTTTGCGAGCTGGTCACTTCAAAGCCCAAGAAGCTATTGCAATCTCTCATTATGTGCAAACCTCCAAATAATTGGTCATTTATGGCTAAATGTCCACGTATTTAGACAGTCATCTAAACTACTCAAATTTATACAAGGGTCTTAAACATTTTCTTAGTAAAATTGTTTTTTTTCCTTGACATTTCTGCAATATACTGACATTCTTACTGGTCTAAGACTTGACTTAAATCTCAGAAATGCAGTTTTCCTTACTGTATTTTAGCATTTACTTTCCTAGCCGAAGGGCTCTGCTTCATCCCTGTACTTCACTGAAGGCTTCAGCACACATCTAATGCTTCTGAATTCAAAGATATATGACAACACTCTATTGGCTTGGATATTTGGATTGTTGTGAGAAATTGGAAAATAATACAATTACGGTTATCTGAAATACCTGTATCCCCAAAAATACTCAATGTAAGTATTATCTAAGAGTTTATGTCTACCTTTTTTTCTCAAGAACCTATGCATCTATCATTATTCAATAGTGACCAGCAACATTATCAGCAGCATATCAGAGATAACCAGTTACCTTATGCATGACTAATTAAAAAAGGATATAGAATTCAAAAGATGCAGAATTTAACCCACACTACTCATCGCAACTCTCCCTTCTGTGGCCAATTTATCCAGGAGGCCACGTGCGGTACCGTGGTTTTGGTGGAGAACATCGGCCATTTTGCACTCTGCACCTGCACAGGGCCACCCGCCTCAGCGCGTCAAGGCCAGAGAACGCGGAGCTGGCAGGACAGGGAATGGAGCGGCCTGCAGAACCGTGCTTGGCTGCAACAGCTGTTGCAATTAAAGCAACTTTTAAATATAATATCTTAATTTTAAAACTTTAATTTAACACAAATCCTGTTTCAATACTCTCTTTACAGCGCTTGCAGTGGTGGAGGTGGGAGTTTAGATTCCTCCCCGCCTCCCTCCCGCCCTCCACGGGAAGGCGCAGGGCAGCCGGCGCCTGTCCGGCACCCGGCCGCTGGCTGGGGCTTTACCAACGCAGCACGAGCCTAACGGCGCCGACCGCTCGCTTTCCTCGGGTGAGTGAGCGAGTGAGTGCGTGCGCATGCGTGCATCTGTGTGTCCCTGCCGCCTCCGCCGCCTCCCTGGGCGTTTGTTTGTGCGTGCTAAAAATAGACGGCGGAGCCTGACAACTGCCTTCTGATTGGCTGCCGTGGAGGTGCCGTCAGCCTATGGGAGAGCGGGGCGCGGCGGGGCGCGGAGGCTGATGGCAGTTTTAGTAGCGGCTGGGCCGAGTCGGGCAGCGCGGGGGTGGTTTGGATCTGGGGTTGCGGGAGGGGATAGCGGGTGCGGGCAGACGCGGGGAGGAGGTCGTAGGAGACGTGTGAGAGGTGCTTTCACCTCCGTAAAGCCTAAAATGCGGGGGGTGGGGGAGCCGAGATACCGCCGCTGCCCTGCCCGCAGACG
>WHYT01017767.1:982746-1012273 GCA_009806455.1 Tetrax tetrax
CTCGCCGCTGCAGCGGAGCTCCGGGCCCGGCCTGGTGCCGGTGGTGGCGGCGTGGCCGGGGGGAGCGGACGGGGCTCGGTAGCCGAGGAAATGGCCCCGCGGCCCGGGGAGCATCCGCAGGCCTGCAGGCTGTCGGTGTCCGCAGTGTTAATCTTGCTCTGGCAGGTTTTTGCAGCATCTCTTTCCTCACCACTGTCTTAAAATAACAAGGGCAGTTCCGTGTAAATTTAACCTTTTCATAAGAATTGGTTATCAAGCTGTTTTCATGTATTTTGTAGGCTCTAAAGTACTTGAGGTGATAAATTCAGAAATCAGGGAAACAACAGGTAGTGCAAAGGACCAAAATGGAGTAGAAAAGTGGTTTGTTTTTTTTTTTTCCATGAAATTTTCAAGAAGTAATGTTAAAACAACTGCAATGGAGAATGCCTCCCAGTCTAATTTCAGATAAAAGATATTCAATGTGTAGTAAATGCATCAAATAACTAGTTTCACTGGAAAGAAGCATCAGCTTTATATAAAAGTACAGCTATATAGACATATTGAAAATAAAGTTTGATATCAGCTTGTGCTGTATAGTCACAAAAGGTGCAGTGGGGGAAGTTGAAAGGCAGAAGCCGGAGCTGATTAGCAGGATGCTGTGTCCTAATTTATTCAAGCAGTGGATAACACCCCTGGAACTGTTAAAAGATCTCACAGTCTTGAGAATTGGTTTGACTCTTTTATATCTCTTTTTTCAGAACCTCTTTTCTTATGGGTGCCGCACAGATTGAGCGCCACAGAGGTGCGAGTCCAAGTGTAGTGAAGGTAAGAACTATAAAGAAGGCAAGGGAAAGGAGACTTTCTTCTGAAGAAATTTGTGTCTTCTAATTTTCATGGAGCTTGTGCTTTGGTTCGCACTGATAGAAGGAAGCAAGCAGTTCTGTATTCTGATCCACTTTAAGTTAAATGCTTTGAAACTTCTAAAAATAATTATTTTCTATTACTTTTACATTAAGCGCAGGTAGCCTTCAGTGCATGAGCATTATCTTGTCCGTATAAGCTGTCAGTGTCAACTTGTAATTTGCATACTAATTGTTTGTAATCTTTAGAGGTAGAAAATTTAACTGTCCACAATTCAAAGGCTTTCTTAATTATAAACTGAAGGCACCTCATGGCAAAGAGTGTTGCCAATAATTGTCTACTGCCAAGTGCCAAGTGAATCTTAACTGCTGGGACGAGAAGGAAGCTGATTTCTTTTGTGGCAGTTTGAGGCTTTTAGAATGAAAAAGAAAATAATTGTTTACATATTCTGTTAACTTCGAATGTAACGGTATTTGCTGTGTGGTGATGGCCTTCAGGAGAACTAGCATAACTCTGGCACTGTTCATTCAGAGGTGGTGCAAGTTATATACAAAGGGACATTCTCCACCTGGGTTCTGAGCACATCTGAGGGATTGTATCACCCCTTGCAGCTGGTGGGACTTATCCAGTCATTCTTTCTCTCTCTGGGCAGCAGCAGAAATTCTGTGGCTTTTAACCAGTCCTGCTATCTGATCATAGCCTAATCCTCGCCTGTGTCATCACCTCATGAAGCCAGAATGAAGGGGTCAAGGCTTTTTAGCAGGGTAAATGTTCGTGTTTCTCTTGGATTTAACTGAAGGATTTCTCATGCAAGTCATAAACGTGAAAAGTCTTTAGATATGCCCTTTTGCTGTAGGGAAAGAGAGTCTGGCTGGTTTTGGTTTTGTTGTGTGCAGCTACAGATACTTCCAAAGTTTAGAAAAGTGTAAGAGCTTGGAGATCTGTGTCTGAAGAAGTTTATACTGGCTTTTAATATGACTTGTACGCACTTTCAGTACCTGTGCTTGAAGATTTATCGCAACACTAGAGATAACTTTTTAGATTAGTCCTTCAACAAGGTCATCTTCAGCTTTTATTATTTTGTATACATTGCTTAGTAATTTTTAACTGTTTTATTTGCAAATTAATCCCACCTGTATTTTAAATTTTCATCTTAATCTTTGTCACACATTTTATTTTAATCTTCAACACTATTTCTTGTAATATCATGTATAGCTTCAGTCTCCTGTTACATCTGAATAGCCAGTTTATGGTGACATGTCTTGCTACGCGTGCTCAGTTATGTAAATACAATATTTTATGTTGATTAAGGTATACAGTTCTTAAGGGCATCTCTTCAGGGATGCGTGTATAATTTCTTTCCCTACAATGTTTTATTTAGTCCTTTTCTGAGATGCCTGTATTATATTTTCTTTACCTTTCTGCACAGCCGATGCCTCTGGGCTGCTTTTCTGAGGCCTTTAATTATCATACTGTCTGTAAGACAATTACGTAATTAAGTGGTTTTCATTTTCATTCTGAATTTGGCAATTATAACTAAAACACTGAAAAGTACATCAGCTGCAATACGAAGAAACACAATCATTAAAAGAAAATGTGTCTAGAAGAGAAACATGGTTGAGAAGATTCTACTAATAACCAATTAATGAAATGAAAATTAAAAAGAAATAGAGTTGAGTTTACTGGACTCTGTCAGTCTGTTGTTTTAAATGATAAACTTTTTGTAGCTTTGATGGTTGCAAAAATGTAATATTCCAAGGAAACTTTATAAGTATAACCATAGCAGTTAAACATTTCCCCAAGTGTTGAAGAACAAAGTGCTGAAAGGACAGGTGGTTTATTGTTTCATAATTTTCCATGTTAAATATTTTTAAGAGAAGATTCTTTATTTGCTCTCCCTAGTTCTAGCATTGCCCCCAGTCATGTGTATGTTTGCATACATATGTGCTTTTCAGTTTTTATTTAAACAGATGGCGTATCTCTGCTTTCAAGGCTCAGGCAAGGGGGGTGTAGGAGACACGATAGGATTAAACTTATTTTGAAACAAGAAGACATCTTTCCCATATCCTATTTGCCATACACCTGTTAGTCTTTCAAGCAAGCAGTGACAGTAAACACTCAGAAATAGGGAGTGTGTTTCAATTGTGGTATTCTGAAAACCCTGCCCAGTTCTTTGAGTGTTCTTTGGTATTCAGTTCCTATGACTACCCCGTTTTCAAAAACAGAAGTCTAAAAGTTAGCAGTTGAGCTTCACTGAGCTCAACAGTGATACTCCTACCAACCACAAAGGGAGCAGTTTAGGTATTCGTTTCAGCTGTATTAGAATACCTCTCCCCTAGATCCACTAAAGTCATCTGGGGCTCAGTGCTTTTCAAAATAAGGTCATTTCTTGAAGCGTATAAACTTGAGTTCAGAAGCTTGATTTTCAGCTTTTTGTTGTGAAAACATTAGACAAGCTTAATTTCTGCCGAAATACTACAAAGTCAGGGTTTCTAGAATTTAAGATATGTATATGTGCTCCAGGGGAGATTTGTAATGCTATGAGTAAAATGCATTTTTCTGGCCTCTGGAGTCTGTATATGTCATGCATTTATGTATGAAACATTATCCATGCAACCGTGCAGTGCAGGACATGTGAGTGAAATGGTAGTGACGTCTCTGGAAGTCCAGATGAAGAAATGGCTTGAAGCAGTAAGAGGTCTTGATTCAGTCAGAAGTTTCACATATGGTTATGCTACCAACATCAGTGGGTGTTTAGGCAAGCATTTTTGCTCTTTGATGAATTTCCACTTGATCCTGCAGGAATATCTGTTCAAATGCATGTTTGAGATACTTACATTTCTATCACAGTGGTGTCTGTGAATATTTTCATTTTTTAATGTTTATTTTAACACTTACTAAATGAATACAAGTGTTACATAAAATGTACAAGACGTTTATTTGAGGGCTCAGTCCTAACCTACTGCTGGTAAAACAGATTTCCCAGAGCATGAGGAATTCTGTGTTTGTGTCAGCATGCTTGTGGATATAGTGTAGAACTCGATCGCAGAGGAAACCTGGACAGCCAGTTGTTTAAAATTATCCCCTTTCCTCGTCTGAACGTTAGCTGTAGAATTGAGACCTTCAGAACATGTTTTGAAATATATTTTAGGAATATAGTGATTCTAAAGCTATAATTCACATCCAGATTTATGATGATAAAAATGCAGAATGAAGAGCAAAGCCTGCAATTTAGCATTTAAGTCAATCTCTTGAGTTACACTGAAAATCAGAGTGAAACCTATCCTTGTGCTCTTGAGTGCCTAGCTTCTTAAGTCTTCATGTTACCAGAGAAAGGATTAAATGGGTCAGGGGTCTAATTTAGTAAAAACAACTCCTGTTTTCCCAGAGGTTTCCAGAGACCTTCTTGGTGAATACTGGGTTATTTGGAGAGTCAAGGCATTAGAAATACGAGCTGGCAGTATGGAATGTGCGTGGTCCAGATCTGTGAATCTCTATGGCTTTGATATGTGGCCTGTAGCTAATTTGTGGTGTTCTGTTAAACAGCAAAATTGGTACTGGTTTTGGTTACAAGTTTGGTGAGCAGGCTACGTGGCAATTCACAAGAAACTTGAAAAGATGGATGATTGTCCTTTGGCTCCAACACCTGAAGGACTAAGGTCTTCTGTGATTTTTTTAGGGCACTAACCGTGTGTGTGTTAAGCTACATTTCATATCAGAAATATAATAACAACAATCAAATGTTTCTCTAGTTTTCCCATAGCCACATGTTACAGTTATATTACAGTTTCTCTGGTAAACCATACTTGAAATATCATATTCTTATTCAGCTTTCACCAGGCAATATTTGCCACTCAGCTTTCCGTGAACGGCCACTGCTGGTGGAGTGCCAAGAAGGTGTCAGTATTAATTCACATTTGAGAAGGCAGAAGATCCCATAGAAATGTTAAGATTCATTATTGATCAGGACTTTGTCTCCACAAACTGAGGTTATTATTTTCGCTGGAGTCAGGAGTCGTACTGCTTTGATGAGGAAGTAACTTGGAGCTTATCCAGCTATTGATATTTCTAAAGTGATCTGGCTCTAAATCTGGCCGCAACGATTCATTGCTTCATCACACAGATCTTATTACATGTGCCTGCCATTAGTAATGCTTCTGACTTTGACTTTTGAATGCCTTGAACAGAGAGCCTAGTAGTTTTAGTTTTAATAGGTTTTATGTGTAAGGCTGTTCATCCTTTTACTCTTGTATAGTGTTGCGGGTAGATTGCTTACTGTTCAGAATCACGTAAGAAAGTTGCTGTATGTGCAAAATGTGCTACTTGGGGGAGTGGTGCAGTGCTGGAATACGTTTATTTAGAAAAGATAATCTGCACTGGTTTACACCACAAAAGTTTAGAATTTAATGTTAAGATCAAAATGGCATGTTGTCCTCTTAAAAAATTCTGATTTTTCATATTCATAAACATCTCTATATGACTCACTCAGCAGTATTATGGGCTGGAAAGAGTATCTACTGCAGCACAGAGGATTCCAAAGTCGATGGTCCCAAGTTACTTTTTTCTTTGTTAGAGCTTGTATGAGTTGATGGAATTGTCACCAAGCTACAAAATGACTAACGAAACCTGGATTTGGTCTGGTGTTTTTGGCTGCCGACGAGCGTGCCTCCCTCAGCTCACGCTGCGTGACAGCACCTGTAGCACTGCAGGAGCACCCGTGTTCCAGCAGAGCTCTGGCAGAGCAGCTGCTGCAAATCCGCTCACGCCTCCTGGACTCTGAGGCTGAAATGCAACCTGAGCAAGGCCAAGGTGATACTGGTTAGAAAGTGGAGATGGTCTGAAAGCCAGGCTGTTTTTCCCTTTTTTTATGCACATGGGCTACCATCAAGTGAGTGCTTGTATCTGGCTGCTGAGTCAGCCTAGATAATCACATGCAAGTTGATACTGTTTTCACACTACTGGGCAATATTTTAAGTAAAAGCTTGACTACTGTACTGTTTGTCACTTCGAGTGAGATTTTTCTCACCAAATTTAGGTACTTTCTTTAGGGAGGCCTATTCTAGATCACAGGCATCTGCTTTTAGTGTGCGTGTCTAAGTGTGCTGTGTAGATGTCTGTGTCTACTGTTGAAGACGTCTATGTCTGCTATTGTAGACATTCATATTAATAGTTTGAATCCCATATTCCAAATTGGTACAAATTATGATTGCCTTTCTCTTGTATGTTACTTTACCAGGAGTACTATTTCTGATGATCAAGCCTATTCAAGGGCTTGGTCTTCAAGTTCATTAGTAAAAAGAGAAACAAATGTGGTTCTACAACTAATGCTGTCTTAAGAGTTATCCAACTTAGCTGGCTTTACAAGGATCTTGTCAAAGCCTTATATTGGAAGAAGTCTTTTTGACATCACGTTAATTCCAATTGGGATATAAGTGATAATAGGAAAAGGGTATTTATTAATATTTCATTATATAAGAGTATACCCAAGTTTTCTGCTATGTATTTGCAGCCTCAAGATGTTTGTGTATTTTTTGTCTACATGTTTTGGTGGTGGTAATAGTAGCCTGACATCCCTTTTGCCATTTGCCCTGTGCTCACGCATATTTCATAAGTCAACCAACAGAGTCATCGCTGTAAATACAGTAATTTTTGCCTTTTTATTTTATTTAGCATGAGGAAAAAAAAAAAAAAACCCAAACATATTTCTAGCTTTAAGTACCTTTTTAAATACATTTTATACATAGTATGGATTCAGTAAACCCATTGGCCTGGTTGAAAGAATTTTCTTGTTTGTTTTTCTCTCCTTATTTTAAATGTAGGTAAACTAATCCAATTTAAAACTGTTTAGTAGGAGTATTTATTAATCATTATTTGGGTGCATAATAACAAGAGTCCACCCAGTTTGGCATTATTTTTACTTAAAAATACTGAAATATTCTTTAGATAAAAACTGAGCAAACTAAATTGTAGCGATGACTTGCTTCCCTGAGTCTTGCACTTCACCCGCTGCAGAAATTAGAATATGGAAAAAATAAAAATCTAATACCAACGAGATAAAGCTAGCACAATGCAAAAGAAGATAATTACATTGCTCAGCAGTCACAAGGCCAGCATAAAAAAAAAAAAATGAAGTGACTCATTTTCCTTCACATGCACAGCCTGCGCAAATGTACATATATAATTATTTATTTGTATGGTTTTGATTCTTCAGCCAAATGTTGCTACTTTATAATGTGGTTTAACCACTTAAGGATTTTGTTCAAAGTGTTCATTTGTAGTTTTATCATTGAACCACAAAAAAAAAAAAGAGTTCTAGGCTCCAATGTAATTAAATTGCATGCAAGTCTTGTATATCATTAAATCTCACTTTGTATGAGTACATGAGTTCAAAGACAGCTCGCCTGCAAAGATAAGATACCATATGCAGTGAACAAGGGCTGCTTTCTAGTGAAGACATATTCCTTACCAAACCAGTGTATCAAGCAAGGGTATGCTCAAGACATAAACATCAAGAAGTCTTCATATAGCATTGTAATTTTGCCTTTGGAGGTAAGTGGAGAATTGACTTATAATATTCTTAAAAGAAAGGAACTAAGATTTATGAATCATAAGTGTGTTTTTGAGAGTTTTACCTATGATCTTATGAATAAAATCAATAAAAATCTGCAATATACAAAAATGCTGAAAAGTAAGAACAGTGGTATAAAATCTTTGAAGAATAATTGCCATTGATTTAAAAATTTTGAACAAAATGTGATACTCCCATTAGGTGGAGACTCTAAAATAAAAACGATTTTTCGGGTTAGAGGTGTGAATAAACTTTTGCAGAGAGTTTTTATGCAATCCTCAAGCTGAACAAAGTGCAAGATGTTGCCTCATAGAACTTAATGTAAAGTTTAAGGCTGAGCAAATAGTATTCATGCTAATTTAGCTTTTTTTTTTTTTTTTTTTTCCTTTTCTCCTGGCTGGAAGTCATTCCTGGTTGTTGGACAGTGTATTAGTGGCTCATATTTGCTGAAGTTACTTGGATGAATTTGAATTTTCAGCCAGTGAGTTATTTACAAACTGTTTGCTTTGACTGTTCACCCTGCTCTATTAAATATTTGCTTTGATTCATTCTATTGAATCTGATTAATCAGCATCATTTCCAATCTGTGCAATGCCTACCGCTGCAAATGAGAGGAACCTTTTTGCTTCTCTGCCTGGCATCAAGAGGTGCTTTGGCAAATTATACTTCACCGACACACTTCAGCATCCCTGTTGAAACAAAAAAAAAAATGAGGAAAAAAGGTAAACCTTCTTCTTTTAATGTTAATAGCAAACCCAGAAAACTGCTGTTAAAAAAAGAAGCGTCCTGAGCTGTATGAAAGTCAAACCGACGAAGATGATAGGACTACAGAGTGAAAGTAACTGTAAACAAAATCTTGCTGACTGGTGTCATTTTCTTGCTGATCTCAGCAACTATCTTTTCAAAACCAAGCATCACAAGTAGTGACCCACTTCCTAGAACTGATTTTCCCTTCTTTTATTTTTTAAAAATCTTTTGAAAAATTAGTTCAAAGGAAATAGAAAGGGCAACATTATGGTTGAACTTTCTGTAGTGTAACTTGACTGAGGAAATGGGTCTATTTAGTTTGACTTCCCTCCCCAGTTAAAGAGGGAAAATAAGCACTGTCAGAAGTCAGGTCAGCCAGTGCAATAATAGGTCTGTATGATAGGTCCTTTGAGGATATATGTTTCTTTCTGCAAACTGGAGATACAAGAAGAGCGAGCTTAGATGCAGATCCTCAAGATGTATGAGATGAAGCCAGTGCTAAAACAGATTGTGAAACTGGCATGAGTTCAGCAAAGAGCTACCAATAGCAGTCAGGGGCTGGAGCCCTGCCTTGTGGGGAGAGGCTGAGGGACTGGAGCTGGCTCTGCCTGGAGCAGAGGTGGCTTTGGAGGGGCTTATTAGGCAGCCATCAAGAAGATGGAGCCAGGCTCTTCACAATGAGGCAGCGTTCATAGGTTGAAATGAGCAACTGAGATGGAATATAAGGAAAAACATTTCACTATGAGAACAGTCAAGCAGTCCCTTCCAAATTGTGATCCTATTTTACTGGAAGGTCTGACTGTCCAGGCCAAATCTGCTGTTGAGTGAGTTCTTAGATCTCCACTGGTGTCTTCTGTCTCATGAAGTCCTTAAAGTGTTAGAAAAGGAAGTCACATTGCTGCTGTCAAACCCTTTTAAGAGAGCACACTGTTGGAAGATACTCTAGAGTATCCAGTCTGGGTGAGAGCTGTTTATTCTAAACTCATTTCACATCATTACAAATGTGTTACATTACAATATTCTGTTGGTTCCTCTATTTTTTTTTATGTTTTTAAGATAACATTTGAACTATATCCAGGAGATTTCACTATGTGAGTTTTACGAGCTTTTAAATACAAATGCTGAGCTTTTACCTGATCTTTTTTTAGTCCCTGCACCTGTAGTACCATTATTCTCTCAAAAGCCAGCTGACGTAGCTCTTTGAGCATATATATCTTGACGTGTCTTGTTTTTCTATTTTCTGTCTTTCAAAGTTCCCTTGTTAATCTCTATTCAGTATTGCTAAGGTAATGAGTTTACTAGCAACCGTGAAGAAAATCACAAATAAAGCAAATCTCTTATTGCCTCTATGAATCATATACCCCTAAAAAAATTCCTAGTTCTCCATCCAAAATTCCTCCACAGTACAGGACTCATCCCATCATCACTAAAAAAAAATTAAGTCAGTATGTTAGAAATGTATCCAGAGACCTAAATCCATCCTTTAATGCTGCTGTTTTTCTGGAGTTGTTAATTTTGTCCAGTTGGTTAACTATGATATTTTTATGGCTTCCCCTCAGTTTCTCTGTGAGAAAGCTGGTATGTGCAGCTTAGTGTACAAAGATGCTAGCGAGACAAACAAGCTGCAAGTGTCAAGCTTCAAAAGAAGGAACACAAAATGCACCTTATAGGTCAAAATCAAAGTGACAGCTCAACTATGAGTAGTCCATTCCCAGTTTTGGAGAGGTGAGAGTTTTCTGAGGAGAGATACAGTGCAGTCTAACAGGATCGACTTCACACACTTACTGACAGCTGAAATATGGCACGTAGAGTCTGGGCAAAAAAAAAGATAGAAAGGTTTAATTCCACAACTCATTTCAGGCACCATGCAGTTCATTTCTAGTTTCACGGGTGGTGGTGTGACAGGGAACAGTAGAGAAAGACCTTCTTGCATTGTTTTTTTCAAAGAGTTTCAGAAGGAAGATATTGAGGAAGGAGATAGAGTCTGGCTGTGTGTTTGTTGAGACACTGTAAGGTTCTCTAAAATGTTTGAAAATCATATTCTGGCTATTTCAAAAAACTAAGTCATAAAGACATGTGTTCTCCACAGCTTGGTGGATTTTACCAATACTGGTTCTTGATTTCATTAGCTTAGTTTTTAATCAATGCAATTTTGTTCAATGCAATTTTGAAATTAGCAACCTGTGCTAATTTCACACTAAATAGATACAAAACACTTGTGAAGAAAGACTCCAAAGTGGTTAAAATATTTTTGCATAATGGCTCAAAGGCTGAGTTTTGCATGTCTTAGTACTAGCTGATACAGCTCTTTTTTTTTACCAATTTCATTCTCTTATTTCTCATTATTGCTATTACTGGGAGTTATTTGGGGCTTTCTGCAGGTGCTGCAGGGTGCAACTGCTGTTTCAGGAAAAACTTCAATAAAGCAACCGTTGAAAGGTGACTTTAAGCCTAAAGGAATACATCTGGTGGAGTGCATGCTCCTGAATTAGTATTTTGGAGGGTGTACTACTGATGCTGTCAGTGCCTTCAGGCTCAACGCCTGCTGCTTTCTTGCTCATTTGGAGGATTAGCATCTGAAGAGATTCTTTGGGATGCATGCTCCTTAACATGTATCGTGAAGGTCAAAAATCTATCTCTGTTATGCCTCCTCTCTGTGATCCATGAAGGTTTCTCAACAGAGCACCACTTGTGGAAAATTAGCAGGGAGAGGGGAGAGTTTCCTATGTCTGCTGGTCTCTGCCATCCTGCAAAGACATGTCTGAAGGCAGCATGGCTACATGTGTCCTGTCTCACACTCCGTTTCCACTCCCAGAGCTCTCCTTGGAGGTGATGTTCAAGGCAGTTGTAGCCCGTGACGCCCTGGGACTATCGATAGGCGGAGTGGTGGTGGTGGTGGTTGGATGTCAGAAGTAATTGGTAGTGGGGCTTCCTATGAATCTCGATACATAGCTGAGAGGGTGTAAGCCCTCACTTCTGGCAAAGAAAACACTTCTCTGTCTCACAAACAAAAAAGGGAACAAAAAATACTTTCAGCTGAGATGTAGATTGCATTTCTGTCACATCTAAGTTACTCATTTGCAGGGGAGGGCAGAATTTGTGATTATGGATCTTGATTTTGAGAGGAATGAATAATGGCTCTTGAATGAACTAACGTGCAGGTGAGGAAGAGTGATACAGAAGGCTGAGGGTTAGGCTTAGAATTATAGCTCTAAGCTAAGACTGTAACTCAGATTTTAATTTAAGGCTTAAAGCAAAATTAAGGGGAACATTTATGTTTTCTTTTTTCTGAAAGGTAATATTGGATTTGGTGCTACTGGGCCTTGGAAGTTAGGTTTTGCAATAAGAAACTTAAGATAACTTTGAAGTTTTAAAAATCAAATTGACAGAAATGCTTGCCATTTTCAATACACATTTCTAAAGATCACCTGTAGCCAAGAAATGAAAAGACATTTGAGTCAGATGACAAAAAAAAAAACCTTGTTGATAAGACTCTTTTATGTTGTCCTTGTGCCACCTCAGTTTTTATTGTATTTCTAAAACCTCTTCAGTTGCCTTTCTGTAATGATGAATTTGAGGGCATGGTATTGCCTTTACATCTGTCTTGTACTTCAAATCTGTTATAAAAACATGTGTTCCAAAGTTCAATTTAATGTCTATAGTGTTTCTGAAAAAAGCAAAACGAATAGGGAGACAAGAAAAAAACACCAGCCTTTAATTGAAACAAGCTGCAGAATCACTGTATGGGGCAACACGAGTGCAGAATTAAATTGTGAAACTTAAGAGAAGGAGAAGAATCACAGAGAAAGAAAAAGCAAAAGGTTGTATAACATATGAGAGGTTTTCCTAATGTAACCAGCACTCATTTTCCAGACAGCCAAGTGCTCCGCATTTCAGAATGCACTGTGCAGCGCTTGGAATTAGCGAAGCAAACTGAGTTTTCTCATGCTGCATCTCTGCCACGAACAGGGATTTCTTCTTTTTTTCAATTGGTTTTAGCTGATTTTGTGACAATTATTTTGCCTTCTGTTTAAAAATCCATCCATGCTTGATCATGCGTAAACCAGGTAAAATTGTTTACTTTCTCTGCTGACCCCTGGCAGACATTAAAACTAAGGTATATGGGGGGGTTGTGGGGGATGGAGACGGTTAAAAATATGTCAGAGCAAAGAACATGAAATAAATTGGAACTAGATGATGTTGGTGCTACAAAGTAACGCTGATCTTGAAGGCTGGCACTTGCTGAGAAGGGAAAGGCAGACTGGTAATTGGGGAAGAAAGAAAGTGATACTGGCGGTCAACAATGAGGAGAAATGAGTATCTCACAGATCAGCAGTTGATGGAAAACAAAAATGAACATATTCTTAAAGCTGGTAAAATACTACCTGATCCCAGTGAATTAAGGTGTCTCATTATATTTCCTTAACCCTTGTGAGCTTGAAATTGTACTGTTCATGTCCTTTTAAGGCTGTTAAGTGAGCCTAATCCTTCTTACACACACAATTTAAAAGAGCCGTGTTTTGTGGTTTTTCACCCATATATATGTGCATTGCATCTTAACTGTCCACTTCCAATCTGTAACACCTATAGAGTGATCCTGCCTACTGTATCACACAGCTGAGAGTAAAGAAAATACTCTTAAATGTTGGCAGTGGTAAGCACTACAGAATAATGCTTTAACAGAAGCATCGCTTCTTTTTCTATTATGTGTTTCTGTAGAAAGCTGGTAATACCTCCAGAAGTTTAATATAATTTAAAAGTGCTCTAAAAAATTAGATCATTAGCAGTACAATTTGCAAAGAATCCTAAATGCTTTTAAAAGAAAGAGGAAAGAAATATTATAGCAGTCTCTTAAATAAAATACAATGACTAATAGAGATACAAATGTCATGAACTTTTCTGGCTACAGAAATCCATAAGCAGCTCAGAAGCCGTTGATGTAATGTGTTTGGTTCATTTATGTTAATAAAGACCTCATTTGTTTTAGTACTAGGACTTTTTTTCATGGGCTCAAATATGCCATTTGTTTTGACTTTTTTTTCACATGCTGTAATTGCCAAAGGGTATATCAAATGTTCCATTCTTCCAGAGGGAAAAAAAACCCCTCTTTTTAAATAAATTCTCAATTATTTCAATTACAGTATTTGAAAAATCTGAGTACACTGGGACAGGAAAGTTAAAAACCCAAGACTTCACTATGCTGCTTTTACCTGTATTCAATCATCTGTCATATATGAGGAGAGACTCTTGAATTCACAGAGGTGAAAAAAGGCCAATTTGAGAAGCTCTGGCGTAGTGGCCTACTTTGAGGTATACTTCTTAAAAATAGCCTTAATCCATTTGTTTACTGCATTATCCTTGAAATAAATAGCTGAGGAATAAGTAATCAATTCCTGTACAAGAGAGACTTGATGTTCCTGTAACTCTGCCTACAATACCCGGTCATTTTAATCTTTTGCCACTGTTCCCTAGTGTTTATTTCATAGTTTAATTCAGATATTGCTGCAGTCATCAGAATTCACCAATAAAAAAAAAATAAAAAACAAGCAATGAAGAAGCACGTTTTCCTGTGCTGGATACTCGTGCCACTGAACATCCCCTTCAGTCTCCAGATGGATATTTTACTGCACTTCTTCCACAGCCTTCTGTAGCGCAAACCTCGAATGGTTTCTCACAAAACCACTGGTAACCCAGTGGTTCAAACACAGGGCTAACAACCTCTGCCTGGGTTATGGTAGCTGCCTCTCTACAGTTTACTCTCCCTGATGACATAACTAGTAAAAGATTTTCCACTTGTTTTAAAACACATATAAGACCTTTTTGTAAAAGTAATCTGTGTTCTCCATGTAGCTCTCCTGCAGAGCTTTTGGGTGGAAGTGACAGGCAGGAGTCTTCTGCAGGTCCCCACATTACAGGTTCTAGCTCTGCCCAGGGCTTTCTGATGCCTCTTGGTTGCGCCCTTTTTAATAAAGCTGTTTAATACTCACTGTTTTACATGGACAATGGAAAGGGTATCCCAACTTTCCCCTTGCTTCTTGACTCTTTTGTCTTCTCTGGTTATACCGAGGGCTCTTTGTAGCAGACGTCACCTTTTGTAGATGTCCCTGATTGTAGCTCTGGTCTCTATTGTGCTTTTTAGTGATTTAGAGCTAGAAATGTTATCTTTGCCTTTTCTGAATCAAACCATAATGTGCTGAACTCAGAAGTGCTAGATATCCTCAGTACCAAGAAGATACTTCCAGATAGCAAGTGGTTCAGTCAGTGCGAGCTAAAAGTGTATTGTACAGCAATCCCATCCTTCTCTTTGAAGAAATCAATATGTCTGAGCTTCCTGACCTAGTGACATTTTTTTGTCTTTTTCATATTGAGCTTTGAGGATATGAAAGATGAACAATCTTTCTCAGTCTTGAAAGGTCTTTTAATACATCCAGAGACAAAAATCATATTATTCACAGTGACATTGGTGCTTGTTAGCATGAGGAAAAAATCTGTATAATTCCAGCTACCAACACTACTGCAAGAAAATAAGAGAAAGGCAACGTTGTGTATGAATCTTACTGAATTGCAAACTGCTTTCTCAGCAGAGCTGTACACTGATGCAAATCAGATGCTTACATAAAGCTGTTATGCAAGGAGGGTGACGAGCCTGCAGTGATTAAGATACTCTTTGTGTGTTCATACTGTGTTGTCCTTTCACTTTGAAAAAAACACTGATAAATTAACTGCTTGAAATGGGTCGTTCTAAAGCAACTCAGAGCCAGACACATCTCTATACAGTGCTGACTTTTCACCTGATTTTTTTTTTCCCTTTTTTTTTTTTTAATCCCAAGGTGCTTCCTGGAGCATAGCAAGATGGACAGCTGCTTTTCCGTGCTGCATCTTGGAACAACACTCTCGCCTCAGAGGCACACACATGTGCTGTGCAGAGTGGCACATGGCTAAGATTAGGATGTGGTCTTTAGGTGACATACTGATGAAGATGCTGCTTCTAATTTAAGACATGTGCTCTGCATCACTACACATCCTGAATAATAGAAATTACTGCATTTGTGTATGATCTTGCAGTAGCTCTTTTTCAATAGAGCCGTGTCAGGAATCAAATTAGAATCTAATCTTTATTCTTTTAGTTAGTTAGTATCAAAATAAGCATATATATATATATGCATATATATACACACACTAAACTCATGTAATACTGATTCAAATGTCTAAAGATTTTTGTTTTAGTTTTCTTCCTCCACCATTATCCCTTTGCAAAGTTCTCTGGCAGATGAGTCAAAAAGCACATCAAATAGTAAAGACTTTGTTGAAAATGAATTTGTTTAGAACTGATAAATGTGATATCGTAATGGAAACCATTTGTTGAGTTTTGTGTGCCTGTGTCCAACTACAGTGTAAAAATTCTATGTGAATTTTTTGCACTTCAGATATTCAGTGGCATCCATGAATTGATTGTGCAGAGTCAAAAGATCAAGGATTGATGACAGGGATGGTAGAACTACTGTAACCAACTAATTAGAGATATAAAGATATCTCCTAGTAACTCTCTTTCATGTCTAGATCACACGCATAAGCATCAAAGCTAGTTCAAACAGCCTTAATCATTTTGAACTGATTATTTTCTCTGTGTTTCTTGGATTAGACTTAACATAGTATAAGATAAAGCAAGTAACATTTCACAGGGAATGAATTCAGATAAAGTTAGTAAGGAATTGAAATAAAAGCTTATTTGCAGCTTTGCGATAATAACAGAAACATAAAATGGAATATTGGCTTTGGGGAAAAATGCTGAGAATGTTTTTGTGCTAAAGAGGATGTTTGTAAGGATATTAATCTGTAGAGTTTTTTTAAGTTCCTTTAGCATACTACTTTCCAATAAAGTATTTTCACAGCAGTGTGAAATTGCTGCAAAATAGGATATCTAAGGCCAAGTCATGAGCAAGGCAAAATGTGAGATGGTAAAAAAGAAAACATATCAGTAATTTGGATGATCTCCTTTTGCCTCCTCCATGTTTCTCCTGGGGTCACGAAAAAAGAAGAATTCAGAGTCCTTTTGCTGCAGAGTGATGAATGAAGCACTGATAGCCGCACCAAACAAAGAAAGGAAACAGGAGGAAGAAGACAAAAGAGAGAACAATGTTGAAAGAGTACCAGATATATTTGTCCAGAAGTTTATACTATCCATATGGGGATGCTGCAGTATTGCTATTATTTGCATCATACTTGTAGGTCTCAGCTGAAATCCTGCTGTATTGACTGTTATAAAAGCACGTAGTAATGAGAAACTGTATCTAAAATATTCCGAGCATTTGAGACAAAGAGGGTTCGGAAGTAAAGGTGTCTAAAATACCTTAAATTCTGGTTTTGGCTGTGGTACTCATCTGGTTCTGATTGTGGTCTGACTGCTGGCCAGAAACAATATATTTTAAATGTCTATTTATATATAAAATGATTCACCCAATGTCAGAATTCACATCTATGGCAGAGCCAGAAATAGAATCCAGGTCACCTGGGAAACTAGTTTATTTCCTTATCCTGAGGTTAACTTATTATGTATGAGGTAGTGAGAAATTAACTGAATGAAATCCTCTTCCACTTCCCTTCTTTGTAACTATTTGTTGATATTATTTGTATTTCCATATTATGTGACCTTTCATATTTATTCCAGTATATTAACACTCTTCCCAGAGTATTTAATCTCTGCCCCACAGGATGCATCTGTTTAAATATTGCAAAAAACACTATTAAGAAATGGCAGATAAAAAGAACTTGATACCAGTTGTCTGCTCTTATGTCAGATGCATCATCTAACTCATAATGCCATAAATAATAAAAAAAAATAACTGATACGAATTACAGTATGTCTTTCAAGCCTGCTGCTATTATAAGTGAAAATTGGGTGGAAGACAGTCAAAATAAAAGAAATAAAGCTCAGCCTTCTCTGAGCTTCTACTACAGTCACCGATCCAAGAGAATTCAGACAGTCTAACATAGCATTTGTCTCTTTATGTATTTAATAAAATATGAAAAATAGATTTGTTTTGTTACATGAAATAGGCAAGATGTTCACTGGTAGGGTCCATCTTAACATAAGCTTCTGCTGTGTGCAGCAGGTCTTTTGGTATGCTACTGCCTGATATTATAATTATTTTCAGATCCAGAGTGTGGATGAAGCCTCAGTCCCTGACTATCTGGAATATATCGGAAAATGAGTAAACACAAAGGGTTTCTGGGTATCTTGGGTGGAAATTGGAGGTAATAAAGTAGCAAGGACATGGCAAAAATGCTATTTCTGCATTCCCTTTGCAAGGATGCTTTCCTTCTGGTTTGGGCTCCTCCTGAGAAGAGCCCAGGGTCAAAAACTGGAGTGGAGCTCTGCTGTCTTACAAAGCCAGATGAGCCAAATGCACAGCACAAACTCCTGCTTCAGAAGTGAGGAAGGGTATGCGGTTCACAGATAGGCACCAAACTTAAGTCCTGTTTGTAATCACTTGTTCAAGCTGGGTGTCTCGGATGGAGCTGAGCTGTGGGCAGGAGAGGAGATGTCACGACTAAAGCTTTTAGCACTTGATTCTCAAGGGAATTTCTGCTTTTTCCAGTCCTTTTTTTTTGCTTTCCATTTGGAAAATCAAGCTGCAATATTTAGCTTGAGATTTCACATTCCCAAGTCAAATCAAATACATTAAAAAGCTTTTGCTTTAAATTCAGTCTGCTTTAGTATTGGGCCTTGTAAGCCAGGGAGTTAGGACACAAACTGAGATTAAAGAAGACGTTTTGCAGTGGTCTCTGGGAATAATACTTCTGAGCTTATTTGTTTGCAGACAAAACCCTATCATGTATGCATTTTGTCATGACACTTCTGTCAGTGAAAGAGCAATAATTGGCAAGAAATTTTCCCTGTTGTTCAGGAGAATTTTCACCCCAAAAATGGGTTATTTTTTTCTCTATTTTCCTCACAACTTTATGAATGTCAGAAAATGGTTTCTATTTTTTAATGTGCTTTTCTGTTCTTATTACTCTCTCTGTCCCAAAAAATGGGTCTATAATAAGAGTTGCTGTCATTGCCTTGCTGCTATAACTCATTTTCTAAAGACAGAAATGAGAACTGACCATGGCACAAGATGGATCCATTCCCATCCCAGCACCTCCGTCTGTAATGGGAATGGAAGACAGCAGCGTGTTTGCTCATTCAGGGTGTGACAGGAATGAGAAATGGAAGAAGGGCAGCTCAGTTTCCTTCCAGGGGTATGATTTGAAATGTTTAGAGTCCTGAAAATCTCAATAGCTGGTTTACAGAGCTTTTTCTACTTGCCCATCATTTTTAACCAAAATACTAACCAGAGGAAATCTAAATACAATTTGCTTTTCAGTAGGGCTTGATCCTACAAGAAACTGTCAAACTGCTTGTAAAAATAGTGAAGGTGACAGACTGTACAGAAGAGATCCCCAGGACATGGGACTAATTCAGAAACAATCTGTAAAGCTTCCCCATCTTCTCAGCAATGTACTGCTGGCAAAGAAGTATGTTGGTCTTGTTCATGGTAAGAATAGACAAAGTTGGATTGAAAAATACCCCATTCGTTGTCCATTGTGTGAACAGTATTGTAAGGATTTTTGTGTGTCCGCACCATCCCCAGATCATCTAGTTCCGGTTTGGAAATTTCCCTGAGAGGCCACACCTTTGGAACAAATTTATGTTGCTAATTTATGGTTGCTGCTACTTCTGAAGTGTTGACCTAGATTTTTTGTTCCTTGGCCATCATCATGGCACATGCCAATACTTGGTGACAGTCCTGTCCACGTACCCCGACTCTGTTCCCTTCATATACTGTGTGTGTTTCTGTGTTGTTCTTTCAAAAGCATTACGTAAAATGAGTCGATAAAAAGACATGTGATAATAAGCATACATGCCTCAGGCTTCATGGTTTTAAAATGTCATGCTTACACAGAGAGCATTGTTTGTTAGAAGTCAGCAGTCTCAATAACCCATTATAGCTCTGTTTACCCAAGGCCACACAATAAGCTCTAATTTCAACTCCCAGCCAAACACTCCTTTGCTTAAACCCGCGGTACCCCATCACGCACTCAGGCTGCACTTCACCTCACAGGCATTGTTTCAGCACGTATTTTCCATAGTATAAAGTTGCGCATCATGCTGCCCCAAAAGCAAAACCAGTCTGTGAATCAAGGGCAGAATTATTTCTTGACTTTGACCTTCAGTTAATTAGCCTTCAAGTAATGTGTTTCTGTTGCTCTGGATCGAGAGAGCACAGTGAGTGCTGTGCTCTGAGATGCTGAGTGACAGCGAGACACTGGAACAGCCACGGAACTGCAGAGACCATCCTTGCAACAACACATACCAAAGGACAGGAGAGCTTTGGAAATGTTGTGGGTGGACTGAATTGTGTGGAATAATTCTGGTAAAGGATTTGTGCACAGAAGGATGTTCTCACATCTAAAAGGGAAGGGGAAGGAAAAAAATCAAGCAATCAGGTTCCTTTGTTTCTTCCCCTTTCCTATTTTCACGATAAAATACAGCAGCTGGCAGTAAAAAAACAGGTGAGAAAAACTGCACTTTCGTGCCTCTTTATGTTCCGCTAGTTCCAGTCCATGCATGGGATTATCTCTCCCCTGCCTGTGCTGGTAATTCCTTCAGTCAAGTCTGAAGTCAGCTAGAAAGTTTTGGTGGCCATTTTGTGTCATTCACATAACTGCACTGGAACAGGTTCCAGGACAGTTTTGGCACTCCAGCCTCTAATTCTGGGAACTGTAAAGAGAAGTGGCAATTAAAAAAAATTAGCAGAGTTATATAAGCTTTGTGAACATCAGATGATGTTTAGTTTGGGTTCAGACCAAGTTCTGGGCAAAGGTACCAAGGATTTTTATTTAGTAAAGCTGGTATTATGCTGCCTGTAATTTGGACGCTGACTGGAGCTAGTTTTTATTTGCATTATGCTAGATGTGTATATTAAATAAATATCACTGAAGTTATGAATTTTGGCAACCTTGACTAGGGCTTACATGTGAAGGTAATTTGTAATTTCATTATTTTCATAACCACATTTTAATTTTGTTAACTGCTAGAGGAATTATTTAGGGATTTTTTTTTTTCCTCCTTAATTTTATTAAGCTGCTAAAAGAATTATTTTCCTTCCCTCTAAGAAAATTGGAAAAGCAGGGAGAAGTCTGTTGTTGTACTCAGCTGGATTCTGTAGTGAGAGAAGCGGTTATGGGACTGCTCATGGTGCTCCTTGAGGACATGACAGCTGGTCGCTTAAATCATGGATGACCTCTTTCTTGGGGATGCTTCACAATTATGTTTTAGGAGCATGTTTGCCTACAGTTCTGTCTTAGGAGCAGCTATTTTCCTGTTTAGGCAAGCCTCTCTGTTGCTTTGCTTCTGTATCTCTGGTACAAGTTTTATCTCTTAGAAGTTTCCTTTCAGTGTTGAGTATCTTGTAAAGGTTTTATTTGTGCCCTTTATTTCCACCCAGCTCCTGGCCTCTTTTTCTGGACTATCGTTGAAGCTCAGCCACATTTAGTGATGCAGTAGTTTCCTTACACTCTTTTTTTTTAATTAGAAATCATACTCTTGGCTCTGCTGTTTGCTGAGTCTCATTGCCATTTCTATCTTCTTTCCCCCCGCCACCATTTTGTCTTTTTTAGTTGTGTTCACACTAGAAGTTCTAGATTATACTTGGGTCCCTGTACAGTGGTTTGGGTCTTCAGGTACTCAGTTGGAGTGGGACCCTTCGCCACAGAGCTTAGAATTTCATGCCCATTTGTAATGCTGATGAGTTTGGCTTTGTGCACATACATAAACATAACAAGAAACATTGCATGCCCAAGAAGCATACTGTGCAAGCAGATGTACAAAACAGAAGAAACCCAGATGGAGATAAGCAAATAAAGTCGCTCACTCCATTGGAGAAAACAGTAGTATTTATTCCTTTATTTTCTATTTTGAGATATTTCCATTTAATTCCTTCCTTTCAGTATCTTAAACTGATTTTGGAGTCTATGTTAGGGGGTCCTGAATTGTAGGATAGAAACCAGTAACAGTACTTAAATATTATTCAACTTTCTTCCACAAGCCTGTATGGCTGAGAATTGGTCTTTTGTTGCCAACAAGACCTATTACATTACATGACAAAGAAGTTGAGCAAGGTATCAGTATCTGGTATACAAACAGCTTCTCCAGGCTGGGCAATCAAAAAGCTCAAATACTATGTTTCCAAGCTACTGGAGAAGCTGTTCCCCTTTTTGAATGAGGATGTCCTACCAAATAGTACCAAAAGCTAAGGCAACATGGTATCCTGACAGTGATGGTGTCCGTAGCAGCTGCCTGCAGAAGAGCAGGGCAAGAGATGCCTTGCTGCATGCCATGGAGTGCTCTACCAGCTCCCAGCATTTTGCAGCCCAAGAGCTTTCTGTGTCTTTGCATTACCATGGCTTGCCACTGCCAATGAGTTGACCAGCCCTTACTGTGGTGGATTTAGGTAGAAAACATGGAGCTGAATTTAGCTACCTATGCAGGAGGGCTGGGAGGACAGTTCATAGGAGCACTTGCTTCAATGTAGAGATGGCCAGCGTAGGCGAACTTCTCAATTAAAGCCTTCCTGAGCATAAACCATGGCACTCAGTGTCATGTCCTCTTCCTTTCATGAGGGAAAGGCATTTGGAAAGCCACCCCAGTCACTTCCAGTCACTTCCAGTCAGGCAAGCACTGGGAGTTGATCTGTGCAATACATTTGGAGATCCCCTCTATCCTTGAGCACACCCATGGCAGTACTCTGTTTTTGGAAGCTGATTGGAGGTAGCCCAACAGGGGAGTGTGCTGAGGACAGTGCCTCTCATTCCTCTGACATCAGGAAGAAAGGAATGTAGTTGCTCCATTTGGGGGTGGGAGGTGACCTCACAGTCTCCTCTTGAGCTAGACTGTTTCATGAGCATCACAGAACACCAGTGCAGTGCCTTACACATCAGTGTGATAATAAACACAAGTTGGGAGGGTATGCATTTAATGCATGCTGTGGTTCACCATCTCTTGAAAAGCTGTTGCTTTGCTCACTAAATTGCTGGCAGATATAATGTTAATCTGCCTGTTTCGGGAAGAACACTGATGACAAGAAGAGGTTAAAAAAGAGTAAATCAGCAGAATGCTGGGCTGATCTTGAATCTTTCCATAAAACATAAACCTAATTCCTTTACCTGGTAGGGGGACCAAAGCTTGGCTGTGTGTCACAGCTCACGGGGTGTGACATTCTGAAAAAGCATCCGCTCCACTCCTGGCAATGATTTTCAAAAACAATTTGCACTTTATCTCTGTGACATCAAGAGATCACACATCAGCCAACACAGTCAGGTATCAGGAGTGAATCAATGGCTGGCTTACCTCCCAAGGTCTGTCCCCTAGTTTTATGACTGCTGACAGTAGAGCTAGCAGTTAAAGGGCAGCATGAGATAAACAATTTGTAGCTAACACTAGATTTTGCACAGTAGCTGAGCCTGCTGGGGCACAGGTTCCTTTAGAGTGATGAGAGTTTCAAGGAACTTGCATAAACTTGGAAAGCGGTTACCCAGGTTTATTTGCCATTTCAAGCCCCACAAATGTTTTCTTAAACAGCAGTGTAAAAGACAGCAACAATAACAAAACCAAAAGCTATATACAAAATATAGCAAGAAGCAGTGTCTCGAGAAAACCATACTTTTTAGCAACTAGAAACAAAAAGACAACATAAACACATGAAGTGGGTATAAGACATGTGGTACTGGGATATAGTACCACATTTTCCATCCTCTTTAGGGAAGGCCACACATACTGTCTGTGAATGGGAAGCAGCTGGGAAGTAATCTTTATCAGACTGAAATGTATACTGGCAATCTTTGGAGCAAGCTATATTTTGCAAATTACACTACTTGCAGTGCCAAGTGGAAAAATGTTTAATGTGAAGAGCTCCATAATGAAATGATTTTAAAATAAAAATAAAAGATCCATTCTTAGCTTATTATTCTCTGATACAAGAGCATAAATAGTTGTTAAGGATAGTTGAAGACTATCCCTACTCAAAAAACTCTAGCTTGAGTGGCCTTACGTGGTCCTATTTAAACCAGCAATAAATCCACTGACTTAGGTAATTTCTATGTATAGTCTTCCATCAGCTCATCTGAGTATGAAATTCTGTGAAAACTTCTTTCAACCATTTTTTCATAATTTACTAAATTTTGTAACTCTCCATAACTTGTGCTTATCTTTGCTTCTCACTTGTTCTCTAGGTCTCGTGGTCTTTTTCCTTCTTAAAATTATTCTGGAGTCCTAATCCTAAATAACCCTGAGCATTAGTGTACAAGTTTATTCAGTCCCTTGCTGACTATGACTTGAGAGCCCACTTAGTCTCACATGTTTTAGATGGATGAATGATGTGTGTGTGAATTAGCAGCACTATACTGTTGGCTCTTCATTACAAATCAGATTAAGAATGTGCAACCAGGATGAATAAATACAAGGAATTCCTACAAAATCACTCAGCTTTTTAAAAATACCTTGGACCATGGTGCTATATTTTCAATAGGCTTTCCCCAGTTTGATGTGAATTGTGTTATTTGGAGTTCAAGGAGAAAGATGCCTCTGCATCTCAGTGCAGCTGCTTTTCCTAAATCTGAAAATGTGAAGGATCTAAGGTGAAAGTGTCTTGTCATTCTTCTCTCCACAAACCAATTAGTTGTTTATCATAACCTGATTTTTAGCAGGAATGGCTTTAAAATAATGCTTGCGAACACACAAGTAAAGGGTGGCTGTGATTGCGGGTAGCAGAGCCTTTGGATGACTTTTCAAAGAGGAGTCCAGGAAAGCTTTGTGCCTTGCCTATCGTATTACCCGAAGCTGGGCAATCTGAAGGAGAAGTGGAATATTTGTGGGGTGTTTGTGAAGAGCTGGGGACAGAGCTAGGGACCTCAGTCCAGTCCTGGTAGACATCTCAGTATTGAATGGAAAGGATGTTGTCATCCTCTCCCTGCTCCTATCAGCTTTGTGCTTCTAATTTTGCACAGTGTTTTTACTTTCTGTTCTTCTTCCACTTATAATTATTGCATTCCCTTTCTCCTGCTTTCCATCCTGTTAGCCTCAGATTTGACAGGAAACTTCTGATACTGTTTGAATATGAGTCAGAACCCATCCAGAAGCACAGCTTACTTACCATATTGACAGCCTTGGGCTTTTGCTGAGTTCTTACTACCCATTGTACAGAGCTGTATTTAAAGCACAGTGTGGCTTTAAACAAATATTAGATCTAAAATCTAGGTCACCCTTCTTACTGAACGGCAGATAAGAGGTTTGCTCTTTTCCTAGTGAAAAATAATTTTTACTGGTTGACTTGGTGATTTGAAAAGGAAAATAATTTAAAATAGCAGTAGTGTAGATAATTATGCAGTTTGAGTTCAGGAGTGGTTTCTCAGCATTAGGCAGAGCATTGTTTAAATGCTGTGGATGACAATGATTAAGGCTAATAATTGATACCCTCTTTAGAGTGCTGCATTTGTAGCCCAGTATTCTCCTAGGATACAGTCAGGTGCGTGCTAATGAGGAGTTACTAATAGTTTGTGGGTTTTCTGAGTGTATGGAAACTGAAGGCAGGACTGGGTGCAGAAAATAAATCTTTTGAGCAGTCAATAACTGTTTTAAAGCACCAGACATGTTTCATTTTGCATAAACTAAGATTTCCTGAGAGGCAGTCAGTATATTTTAATAAATTTTTTTATCCCTTTGGTGAATGGCCAGATTTTCAGCCTTTATTATTTGTTTCGCATTTGTGAAATACTCAGCAAAACCTTCATTACTTTTTACCCGACCTTTTGCACATACAGAAAAATACTCATACTTTTATATACAATTTGTTCCTACTAGGAATACACATGGATATTTAAACTCTTTACCACAGATGCTAACTTTACAAGATGGTGTCACATATCGCAAAGTACTTTCTGGAATTTCTGGTTTTAAATTAAATAAAGTTCATTTCAACAATGTATTATGCATGTGCATAGGACCAACCCAATGATAAGCAGGTCAGAAATTTTGAGGTAAATCTGTTGCTGAACAACATCACGGTCTTCCACCCTAAAACCATTAAAGAACTCTGTAGGATCTCCAAGAAGATGAAAAGGTACCATTCTTTACAGCACTGAAGATGATGTTTGAAATAGAAATTTCACTATGCAAATATCAGTGCAACCTGCTCTTTTTAGAATAGTATAATTGGAAAGAACCCCAGAGCTGTTTTAAACTCGTTCTAAATATGTTCTGAATGCCCTTGAGAGTGAAAAAGCAGAAACTAGGTAGGAATTCACCTGCTGGAGGGAAATCTAAAAAAGCAAATGAAGTCATGGCCTAGTTGAAAATTCAGTCTGGCATATCAGGAGCTGCCTTTAGTTCTCTGCATGTAGTCTACTAGTGCTCAATTTTGTTGATGCCTAGGAGAAATTGAGGGTCAATCTGAGCCCTCAGGATGGGCATCTCAAAGGGAAATTAGTACCTGCTTTGCAGAGCCACAAATATAAATTTTGCAAAATGCTCAGTGGAGTGCAGTCTGGCCAACAACCTGTCAGAGGAAGAAATGTAAACAGCGCTGGAAAGATCTCTGGTGCTAAATCCACATTTTTATTAATTCTGCAGAACAATAGTGACTCTAAAAAAGAATACTAAACAATAGTGACTCTAAAAAAGAATACTAAAACATCTAAGTCCCACTTACGATGCCCACAGTTTTTTTTAAAGGATACCATTTTAGCGATGGGATTAAAATTCACAAAAATGCCCGAAGCTTCCAAAGATTCCTATCCCAGAAATGAGGAGCCTATGTTCAAGGCATTTGGAGCAAAGAGCTTCATTCCACCATAACTTGAACGATATGTGCATGGTCAGGAAAATTAGAATTAATCACATAGCCCTAGAAGGGTTTCAGTCAGAAGACTAGAGTCCCTTTAAAGTCAAAGGAAAGAAAAACACATGTCTAGGCTGTGATTTCTCTCATTCCAAAGTAGATAGGTCAGATTAGTCATTCCCTAAGAGTACCTGTTTCCCTCAGTTTTCTATAACAGGAGCTCAAAAAAGAGACATCTGATTCATTGATACTGAAGCTTTTGTGAGATAAGTCTCATCCAGACTTGTCTTGGCATGTCACATAGCTTTGGTGGGAACACTTGTTAATCATAGAATCATAGAACCTTTAAGGTTGGAAAAGACCTGTGAGATCAAGTCCAACCGTGAACCCAACACCACCATGCCTACTAAACTGTGTCCTGAAGTGCCACATCTACATGTTCTTTGAACACCTCCAGGGATGGTGACTCCACCACTTCCTTGGGCAGCCTGTTCCAGTGCCTGATAAATGCATCTAAGGGGAGTCTAGGATAACAGGACTGCAGATAATGATGTGCTAAGTTAATAAAGTTATTAGTAGCCTTATGACTACAATTAATGAATGATTAGTTAAAAAATTACCCTGAGCATATTTCTAACTCATGATGTAGCCTAAAACATATTAACTGAAAGGTCAAGAATCTTTCTTAAGTTTCTTTCTCAAATGAGACTGCTTGGGTATGAGGAAAATTAACAGCATTTTTTAATATTGATGAAATTGGAAAAGTAGAGAAAATGGCAACTCAGCTTTCATAATTTTTTTCCCTGAGTTTGAATTCACTGTAGTGTTGTAAAAAATAGTTAAAAGTGTAAGAAAAAGAAAGAGAAAAAACAAAAGGTGAAAAACTGTCTTTGACTACAAAACTGGAGGAGTTTTTCCATCTATATGTACAAGGTCTCTTTTTGCAGACTAAATTAATATGAAGATATCCCCATTCTTTGGAGTTCCCTCTGTACAAAGTGTGTGAATTTGGGCTGTAACTTTGACAGGAACCTCTCCAGCCTTTTAAAGTCTGATTCTTGGATCTAATCTTTTGGTTCCGAACCATGATACTGACAGAAACAGACAAATTCAAGCTGAAAAATTAAGCCAGAATGCCTTACCCAAAGTGGTCTTTTCACTAAGCTAAGCAAAAAAAAAAATGACACCCCCACTCCAACCCCAAGTAATTGTGAATTATGGCCATAAGTGTGACTTTGCTGACTCAACTTGGCTTGATTTTGGTTCCTTCATATTTCCTTAAGCTTTTCATAGTTTAATTTCCTATCTGCTGCCAAGAAGGAGAGAAAAAGAATCATGTTTCCACATAAATTCTTCTCCAGTGTCTGTAATGTGAGATTTGTTTAATAAATTGCATAAACAGATACTCAAAGAGTACCTTGTCCACAGATTTTTGGACCAAACCACTGACAATACTGTTTTCTCTTGATCTTTCTGCTTGAAAAATGTTGAATTTTTGGTTCCATGGATCTGCACGTGTCCAATAACTCCAGCAGTCACAGAGTATAGTTTATTTTTTGTTGTGGGACCTCAAGATTTCATTGTGACTCTCATTTCTGGGAGGACCTCAGCTACATCTTGCCCCTTGTGGCATGCCGTCACTGCTGTCCTGCCACCCCTTGTGCAGGTAGCAAGCCTAAGGCACGATCCGGGAGGGAGCTGCCTGCACAGCACTGCTCTCCTGCTGGGAGTTCAGTCTGGCCAGTTGTGGGATCACGAGTACATAAGGGCTGTGGTGTGGAGCACGTCTCACCCATAGTCTAGACATTGTCTAATCCAGCTGGATCTTTTACTTTAAGCACTTAGGTGATGTTTTGGACCACGCTGTAGATCTCTGCACAGAGGATGCGGAGCCGCAGAAGATGCTGTTCTGTTGTGTGAGATGGTGGTTGCACAAGGCTGTATTTCAGTTGTGCAGTGTGAACAGATACCAGGCTATGATGAATTTTGTATCTCTCAGAGATTTTTTGATTGTAAAACAGTATCTCAGACACTGGCTAGTAAAATTTGTAGACTATAAATCCCACAATATAAATCACTTGTGGGAAGTGTTAAATGACATAGTTGGAAACAACAGTAATTTGTCTGAGGTAATTGAATTAGTTCATAAAGAAAAGAAACATGTGTGACCCTGATTGATTTTTTTTCCTCTTTGAACATAATGGCTGCTGTTGGGGGAAGGGAAGGGGAAGGGGAAAGGGAAGGGGAAGGGGAAGTGGAAAGGGAAGGGGAAGGGTGGGAGCACTACGCAAGGACAGCAAGAATGAACAAGATACTGGTAACCTAAAAATAATATAGGCAGTTTTAGAATTTGCTCACAGGATTGCTCTGATGAATGCTTACCAAGGCAGTCACACCTTAAAGCTAGAACTCTTCTACTTTCAGTTAACGAGCACTAGTGAATTAACTCTATTTTAATTACAACATATTTAATTACCTCTCACTGGCAGTGTCTGTGCTGCAAAGTAGGTGCACTTTGAGCTGTGCAGTGTGATCCTTTGCTGATTTTGAAACCTCCTGGAGCATAGGAGGTTTCTGGATGCAACATAGGCATCCAGATTTCCTGCTAGAGGACACTGGGATGCATCGGGATATCCTGCAATCAGAATTCACATAGAGAATCATAGAGGTCCAGATATTGCTCTGTGGTATATGCACAGCTGCTGTATCATGTGAAATATGAAATGGCAGTCACTCCATTCTCCGACTGGAATGTGGAGAAACGTGCACGTTTGTATGTATTGAAAATATAATACGATCAGACCACTTGCTTTAAGTTAAGTTGCTGTGACAACCTATCCTGATGGAAATAGTCTGTAATCTGAATTACCTTTTGTTAAAAGACAGGGCAGACAATTTAATTGATTTCTGTAATGCAAGGACTTTTCTGACTGGAAGGTTAAATTTGAGTGGCAGATCCCAGCTTCCTCCTACTAATAGATATTCTTGCAATTATTGAAGTAATGAAAACTTAGATTACTGAAAAAATGCAGTTTCTGGTGCTGATTTGATACGGGTTACACACTGTGCTGATAAATTCTAAAATGTATTTTAAAAAACCCTTCTCTTGTTCTTCTCTCTTGTCACCTTCCTATTTATCCCATTTATCATTTTAAAATTGTCTTTTCAGATGGGATTCACCTAGCTTTAGCCATCTAGAAGTTAATAATCTAGTCTAAATGAGAGTCAATGGAAAGTGACAGAAACTTCCTGAGGGTAGTAGAATTTATCCTAAAAAAGGTAACTTAGCCAGATTCTAATGAATTGCCCTCTGAAGGTGGGCTACCCACTTACCTGTCAGAGGGAATGCAGCTATCTAGCTTGGAGTAGATGCCCAAGTACTGTATAGGTAAAAGTGGGTGAATCCTATCTTTAGAATGGAAGCTGTTTGCGGAACAGTGTTCCTGGAGATATCTATGGGATCTGAAAAATAAAAAATTAAAAAAAAAAAAAA
>WHYT01017767.1:1023152-1033718 GCA_009806455.1 Tetrax tetrax
AAAAAAAAAGAAAAAAACCCACAAAAATCTTCCACAACAGCAGCAATAAACGTCCTAAATTTGTACAGACAAGTTTGACTTCTGCCAATAATTTTCTGTTGACATCTTCCCCAGCTATCTTGATAAACTTGGAAAAACTGACTCGTTATGTCTAGAGGCCTGAATAAGGCATCAAGATCTTGGGGCTATTTGAGACCTGTTGGAACTGCTGGGAAGTCCAAATCTTAAAATTCCAATGGTATTGTACAGTTCTTGTGAGTTAGAGCTCTTCTTATGTTGACCCACTGAAGTTTATGTTGTACACATGTACACTCTTGACTTTTAACATTTATAATTATCTTTGTGTGAAAGTGAGAACAGAGATATTACATCAATTTTTAATAACTCCAAGTGTCATCTTCTTAAAAGAAAATTTGTTTTCATTAAAAAAAAAATCATCCAAGAATCACTTCCTCCTCTCCTTGTCCTACACATAAGTGATTTCAAATTCGCTTGGCTAGAGGACAAGAATGTTATAGTACATTAAATATTTGATTTTTTTTGGTCACAGACTTTCTGAGCACGTGTTCATCAGCTGTATTGACCAAGCTGCTTAAGCCATCATTGGCCAAATACTTTGACTTCACTGATTGTCTACCAATATGGAGCTTCTTTCTGGAATTGATATTCTCCACTGGCTATGTTTAGGCAGAACACGGCTGTTTTTCACTGCCTCAGAGAGATTAAATACTCAGAGAGAAACCAGAAATCTGCTTCCAAAACATAGTGTTGGAAAGAATTATGATGAAAAATTGTGGTTTATCTCTAATTGTTTTAGAGGATGGTGTCTTTACTCCAGAGTTATGAAGATGCTGTTCTGCATTATTGTTGTAACTGATGTTTACGAGTTATTCTTTCAGGACTGCTTCCTTCTAGATTCTGCAAATAAGAATTAGTAATTAACAAACAACTAATCTTCCCTTAAAATTATCCAGATTTTGTGCATTGAAACATTTGCTTTGAAGTATTTTTTTTTTGATCCTCAATAGTAAAAGAAATGTTGCTTAGTTACTTTTTCCTCATTTTGTAGAGAACATAATTTAATCCTTCCTTAAACAGAAACCTCTGCTGGAAAAAGAAACAGCTACCAAAGCCAAGAGTAGATAATAATAAACATGTTTGTGTCAGTCATGATGAACTAGTATAATCCACCAATACGTGCTTCTTTGCTACTAACTGCTTGTAGGCAGTCAGAGACTGCATGTGGTGAGGCTCTCGCCCAGTGCTTCCCAGGACTTGCAGGCAGGGCTGGCTGAAGGACCGCCGTCACCCCTCTGTGGAGGGCTGGAGAGAACCTGTGGGAATGACATTGTCTTTCATGACACTTCTAGTCTAATGAGCTGTGCCTTCCAAACCTGAAACCATGAGGTCTTTGTAGAAGATTTCATTAAGACACTTCAGCACAAAACCAGGTTTGGATATTAGAATAGAACAGAACAGACTGTTTCAGTTGGAAGGGACCTACAACTGTCTGGTTCAACTACCTGGCCAGTTCAGGGCTGACCAGAAACTAAAGCATTTTGTTAAGGGCATTGTCCAAGTGCCTCTTAAACACTGACAGGTTTGGGACATCGACCACCTCTCCAAGAAGCCTGTTCCAGCGTCTGACCACCCTCTAGGTAAAGGAATGCTTCCTAATGTCCAGTCTAAACCTCCCTGGTGCAGTTTTGAACCATTCCCACATGTCCTATCATTGGATACAAGGGAGAAGAGATCAGCACTTCCCTCTCCACTTCCCCTCCTCAGGAAGCTGGAGAGAGCAATGAGGTCATCCCTCAGCCTCCTTTTCTTCAAACTTGGCAAACTCATATCCTTAGCCACCCCTCATAGGACATGCCTTCCAGCCCTGTCACCAGCTTTGTTGCCCTCCACTGGACACCTTCAAGGACCTTCACATCCTTCTTAAATTGTAAGGCCCAGAACTGCACACGGTACTTAAGATGAGGCTGCACCAATACTGAATACAGTGCGATAATCACCTCTTTTGACCGGCTGGTTATTCTGTGTTTGATGCACCCCAGGATGCAGTTTGCCCTCTTGGCTGCCAGGGCACACTACTGGCTCATATGGAGCCTGCTGTTGACCAGCAGCCTTAGGTCCCTTTCTACAGGGCTGCTTTCCAGCCACTCTTCTCCCAGTTTATACTTGTGCCCAGCATTACTCTGTCCTAGGTGCAGAATCCAGCATTTCAACTTTTAAAATTTCATCCCATTAATCATAGCCCAATACTCCAGTCTATCTAGATCTCTCTGCAAGGCTCTTGTTCCTCAAGAGAGTCAACAGCACCTCACAGTTTGGTATCATCAGCAAACTTGCTCATGGTGCATTCAACTCCTGCATCCATATCATTGATGAGTATATTGAATGGAACTGGCCCTAGAAAAGAACCCTGAGGAGCACTTAAAGCCCTGGCTCAAACAGTTAGGAATGTGGCCAAGCATCTACAAGTTAGACGCTACCATCTAAAATATGGAAGCAGTGAAGTAGTTATTGAACATAGTTCTTGAACCCCGTTTCTGAAAACTGATCCATGTAGGACAATGTAGAGCTGTAAATAACACTGTGGACCAGGGTGAGATTCTGTCCACATGGCCCATTCCAGCCTCCGGATCTCAGAGACCAAATTTGAAAATGCAGTGTCTTTCTCTTAGAGTTCTCCACATGATTGACACTTTTTCACAATGTACTTTTATAATGTTGCTTTCTGTAATTATGGTGGGAAAGTGCTTAAGGAAAGGAAGAAGAATAACATTTTAGAGTGGAGAAAACATTTGATGCAATCTGAAAGTTGTAGAAATAGGAACCCAACTCGACTGCAAGCAAATTGCAGTGGATGAAGCCAGGAGGTGGGAAAAGCTGTGTTACTCATCATAGCTGCCACAAAGACAGAAGAAAATGTTGAAAGCTACAGTTCGAGCTGAAGCTGCCTTCAGAGAGCAGCACTGTTATTTTCTGTATGTTAGAATCATATGATTCAGTTTGGGCTTTTTTTTCAATCTAAAAGTTTCTGATAGTCTCATACTGTGTTGCACAAATGAAATCTTGACAATAAAACACCTCATGAACAATATATCTAAAGCCATCATGTTGGACTGTTCCCTGGCCTTGATTCTGTATTCATTCATGAACTGCAAAATTAAGATTGTTTTACATGGGAAATCTGTCATCCATTCCCCCTGAACCCAGAAAAAAACTTATGCATGTTGTAAGTAATGTATGTAGATGAATCCCTTAGATGATCTAACTGTCCCATATACTGGACTTTTTTTTTTCCCAGATACATCAGTATTACTGGTACATTTGAGTAGAATTTGTACTTTTGGGGTTGAAGTTGATTGAAGCAGTTTCTGAAATTGCATCATCCCAACTCTGACTGGACAGTGGAGAGTGACATTTTAAAGTAATCCTGTTTAAAAGCAGAGCAATAAAATGATAAGAGCATTTGCAAGGTTAAAGATGTATAAAAAGAAATAGAGTTAAATTCAGATATGAGTGACTGGATAATATATGAAAAATATTGTTTATGAAAATATAATCTGCAAGTATTTCTCGTCATATATCAAGTTTGTGCTGAAAATCCTAAAACTATTTACCTTTTCTAACCCTGTGGTGTATTGAAAGCATTTTGCCTATTCTGCCTCGTGTCACAAATGTCGTGTCTTACAGAGTCACTTGTGGGTAGAGTGTCATCTGTCCTCTTTCCCATCACCACAGTTGTTTGTGCTGAATTGCCCCCAGGGAAGCACCTCCCCTTCTTCTTTCATAGGCTGCAACATACAAATACCATAAATAGCCTTCTCACACAGGCTGACAGACAAATGCATGCTGTCAATGGGGGGATTTTTATACTAAGTAACCTCTAGAACTAATTTTTTCCTTTAGCTGATGCTAAATGAGTGACTTCAGCCATGCAGTTTCATTTCCCGAAGCAGTTATAGGCTTGAGCTCTTAGGTGTATTTTTCACATACCAAAACAGCTGTGTATACTTTTGTAGAGTGGCACAAAGGTTAATATAAATAAATCTGCAAGGCTTTTGATGGAGACTTGATTTTGATTGAATTGCTAGGATCTGCTGTTAAACAAGGTCTCCTGTTTTAGCAGCTGGCTAAAATACTCTCAGGTGAAATCCTTCAAGAATCCCATAGCTTATACTTAGTAAGATTCAATTATTTTACAACTTATCTCTTTCACATTAGTGCACCCTCTGCATTTGCCACATCCAAAGGAGCAATCCCAGTGCTGAATTATGAAAAATTATTCCAGTGTAGAAATATGGGTAGTAGACACAAGGTCAAAAAACAGGCAAGAGTAATTTGCAGCAACTAAATTGCTTGATGTAATACTTTGGCTTGATAGTCTTTAAGAGGAAGCTTTACATAAGTCAAAGGTCTTTGGAGTAATATGCAAATCAAAATCCTACCGCTCTCCTAAATCCTTTTAATCCAGTCGTTAATCTCAATAATGACCTAGTTTTTGGAACCTTTACTGTGTTCAGCCACTTAATCACATTACCTAGTTTGCCCTTTGCAAACTTTCAGAGGAGAAATACATGCACGTAAATAACATCCTAATAAAATGTAACTGAAGCCCTCCTTAACAAGGGCACTTCTATAGAAGAAAATCTCCAAGCACCTGCTGAAGTCTCATGTAGCCTCTCTCTTCACCACGATGCTACAGCTTTTAGCGAGTAGTAGAGCTTTGCATAATAGAGGAAGAAAGGCGTGGGTACCAAATTCTTACAGTTAGAGGATGATTGTTAGGGAAACATCAAAGGGAAGAAGGAGCAGCCATTACACAGTCTGGATTTCTTTCTCGGTGTATTTTATGATCGCTAACATACCTGTTTTCCTGCAAAAGCAAATACTGGGGAAAATCACCAGATTTATGTGTTTTGAAATTGTAGAGGAAGAATAGTAACAGCCATGAAAACACACACAGTAGTTTTTTTTTCACTTGATTCCTTTGCAGAGAGTAAGAACTGATTTCCATTTAGTGGAAGACAGTTCATTAATGTCAGAATTCCCCAACAAGAGAAGGCACAGACTGACTAAACCACAGCATGTACAGCACTAAAATGCTCTCCAGTACCAAGCACATTGAAGCCTGAAGTTCACTTACAGTGACTGCTTGGCTGGCAGATAGGCTCTGTACTTTGTGTCTGGGGAAGCATGTCAGCATTTACACAATAGGGTGATGCACTTTCTGTAATTCCACAAATGAGATAATCACACACCTGCCTGATTGTCAAGTATCTGTCAAAACTGTTAAGCACATTTTCAGATGAACTGGTAGAAGAGTGGGTGGAGTTTTGTTTTGTTTATTTTATTTTACTTCTGAAAGAAAGTTCTTAAGACAATAATCTTAAAAAAAAAAAAAAAACAAAAAACAAAAAAAGAAAACCAAACTCTTCTATCTCCTGTCTTTCATAGCTATCCTGCTCTAGATTTGAAGTTAAATAGTGTTTTTAGCTGTCATGCCTCAGAGAGAATACCAGAGAGTAAAAAAAACCAGCATGCCCGTGAAGTAGGTATAAAACCAGGCAGTAATATATGCACTCTTCATAAGGAGTCACAAAGGCTAAAAGCATTTGTTCATTCTCTGAGGCCTAAAAGACTGACAGGTACAAGGCATGCTCTAGTAACTAGACACAACATCCATTTCATGATCACTGCTCAGGATGGGCTGTATTAGTCATTGGGTTATTGGGAGGTGACAGATTGTGCGTATTTCATTTTGTATATTCTATTATAACTTTTAAAAAATATTATTGTCATAATTATTATGTTTACTTTCTGATTCTCTCCCCCACCCTACCTGGGAGGGGAAAGGATGAGCAAGCAACTGCATGGTACTTAGTTTCTAGCTGGGGTTAAACCATGATACTAATGCAACCCAAGATACTGTTGAACATCTTTGCTGCAAGGGCATATTGCTGGCCCATGCTCAGCTTGTCGTGCACCAGGACCCCGAAATCCTTCTCTGCAGAGCTGTTTTCCGGCCAGCTTGTCTCCAGCCTATACTGGTGCATGGGGTTATTCCTGCTGAGCTGCAGGACTTGGTATTTGCCTTTGTTGAACTTCATGAAGTTCCTGTCAGCTCATTTCTCATATCTGTTGAGGTCCTTCTGAGTGGCAGCACACCCACCTGGTGTATCAGCTGCTCCTCCCAGTTTTGTGTCATCTGCAAACATGCTGAGGCTACCTTCAGTCCCACTATCCCGCTATTAATGAAGAGCTTCAGCAGTGTTGTCCCCAGTATTGACTCCTGGGGTGTGCCACAAGTGACTGTCTTCCAGCTGGACCTTGTGCTGCTGATCACAACATTTTGAGCTTGATAGCTCAGCCAGTCCATCGTCTGCTTATCTGGCCTGTACTAACGTCAATAAATAGTATCAATTGCTCTGCATTCCCATTCTTTTGAAGAAAAGATGAGTATGTACTAAGGGTCAAATTAGACACACATATATGGATATATTTTTATGAGAAGAGCATGTGCAGTCTTTTACTGTTCGCATCCACATAATTGCATTGCCCTCCGTCTAGCTGAAAATACCCTTTCTACTGAATTTATGTAGATAAGTAAATTTAACTTGGTCCCTGCAAGACTCTGCAGATTTTATCAGAGGCTATATGGATTTTTACCACCTCAGGTAAAATTTTTTCTGTGATGTTTAGCATAAATAATATGCCTCTGACCGTTTGAAGCACAGTAGTAAACACAATTTGCATGGAGCTTAATATAGGAGACCACAATACTAGTATATTAAAATTACATCAAGGTAACATTTCAGTCAGTGTAATGACAAACAGAAAGGAGAAAAACAGCTTATTGGCATTTTCAATGTTGCATTTGCCGGTTCTAGTGAGTCATCTTTGAGGCAGTTTCTGAACATTCACAGATATCATTCAAACAGTTACCTTTCTTACTCAAAAATTGCAAGCCATTTCTGAGGCACTAAAAATAATGTCTTTTTTTCAGTCATTTTCAAGATGTTTTCTTGATGTACATTGAAAAAGATCACTGATTTTTTATTTCTGTGTCAGTTGCATCTACAATCGCAGTGGGAGCAAGACAAAAATCAGTTAGAAAGATAAAGGGCTATAGCAATATGCAAACAGCAATTGAAATGGGAGTTAGGAAAAAAATAAAATTTAAAAACTCTTGAAGCTTTTATGGAAAGGGGAAAGGTAGGATAGGGAAAACATTGAACCAATATCCACAAATTTATATAGCCTGGTACCATTAATATGCTTAGTTTTGTGCATACAGATACTCTTAGCAAGATCAGTGACCAAGTACAGCTGTAAATATATCCAGGATCAATGCTACTGTAAAACAGGAGGATCTGGAGATGGAGGCAGAGTACCTACGCTAAGAGTACACAGAGTCATAGAACAATTGAGGTTGGGTTTTAGCTGGAGGTCCCTGGTCCAACTTCTAGTCCGACCACATGCTCGAAGCACCGCTAACTTCAAAGCAAGGTGAATTTGATCAGGGCCTCACCCACAGCCTCTCTGAGCAGCCTGCTCCAGTGCCTGACCACCCTCATCCTGAAGAGATTTTCTTCTGTAACCCGACTGTAATTTCCTTTTTGGGACTTTCCACTGTTGCCTCTTGCATGCGTCCAGAGTGATCAGTGGGGAATACGGGCAGTTCTAGAAGGCAATCCAGCACATGTGAGTTGGAGCTACCTTCTTGCATCTCCCGTCTTTCTCCACTGACATGTTAGGAGATTCAGGTGACTGCTCTTCCAAAGTTGGCACTTCATTACATGAATCTGTCTTCACGACTACTCTTCCTCAGAAGGAAAAATAAGGGAACTACATGTAGGAATTCTGTCGCTTGCTGTGTGTTATACTTCTCAAGCTTTGTATTTGAAAGAGTCGTAGTCATTCAGCTATACCCTTTGTACCACTACTGCTTTATATTGGTTTATATTGTAGAGTCTCTTATTTATTTTACTTCAGCCACGTTTTGTAACTGCTTCATTAAAATAGTACACTATTGACTCTCCTTTCTAGTGCACCTTTTTCAGGCTTTATAAAATTAGTGTTCTGCATTCATTTCTATCTTAGAATCATAGAATCATAGAATCATAGAATGATAGAATGGCTAAAGTTGGAAGGGACCTTCAAAGGTCGTCTAGTCCAACCCCCCTGCAAGGAGCAGGGACCTCCCTGGCTAGATCAGGTTGCTCAGAGCCTCATCCAGCCTGGCCTTGAACGTTTCCAGAATGTTGGCCCTCATGGATGACCCCTTTAAAATAACAATATAAGACAAAAATTGCTCTGGTAAATAACATAACATGCTGCTGGGAAATCAATACCACGTACTACTGTGTGCTGCATGCACATCCCCACCATGAGAATCCATCCAAGGTATTTGCATTTCCACGCATGATGTGGTGAGTCACCTTCAGATTCAACTGACAAAAAGGCACCTTAAAATGAGGTTGAGCGCTGCCATGTTTAATTCTTTTTGTGAACCAAGCCTAACAGTCATGGCTAGGTTTCCCTAAATTTAACCTCATTGAAGTCACTACACTTGTATCAGTAACCATGGAGCACTTGGTTTTCTTACTTGTTTATCGTAGAAGCAAAGGCCTGAAAGAGACCTTGGGGTC
This sequence comes from Tetrax tetrax, assembly GCA_009806455.1. NCBI lineage: Eukaryota > Metazoa > Chordata > Aves > Otidiformes > Otididae > Tetrax > Tetrax tetrax. The sequence goes on from WHYT01017767.1 coordinate 1,031,816, forward strand.
ACTTAGTCTTTCCCAACGTGCACACCTCTTGTCAAAAGAGGCTCAACAATGTTTATATCAAGTCTGATGCCCATCAAAGACGGAGAATAGTTTTGGTCCTTTTGCTCACATCCATTCAAACAATGGCAGAGCAGCTTTCCCCAGAGTGCAGCAGGTTCTGTGTCTCCACACAGGTGTTTGTGAATGGAAATGTCTCTGGCAGAAGAAGAAATGGCTGGTTAGCAGTGGAGTCAGTCTGCTACTTATCAATAACCTGAAGCCCAGTGCTACGTGATTCTAATGCAATCTGCTGGAGCAAGAAATCTGTGCTGGCTCATAATTCAGACAGATATGATTCAGACATGGAAAAAAAAGAAATGAGGGGATAGGGGATCAATATTGGGAAATCTCATCTATAGCTGCCATCTGAAAGCTCCAACAATTGAGCTTTCTGTAACTTGAAACATTAATCTTGATGATGTGCAGAGGCTGGGAAGATGAAAAGGGAATGTTAGATAACAGAATGAAACCTCTTAACAATTTTATCAGGTCAAGCTTTCACTGTCACTCACATAAAAATCGAAAGGGCAAGCATAAAGATGTGCAGGCTTTTAATACATAAGGCCTTCAAAGTATGCTAATGTTCAGGAAAGTTATTTTCCTTGTTCAGCAAAATAACGGCTGAGGAAACCAGAAAGGAAAAAAGCAGTTATCAGGACCATCCTTCTGAAAAAATATGAAGATACTGGTCATTCCATCACCATCGAGAAGATGCACACAGAAGTTTGATTTGAAGCTTTTTTGTGAACGCACACTTCACGTATACTGAAGAAGTGGTAAGTTCTTGTACTCTCTGAAATTCAACACAGAATGAGCCTTAGTGAGGCAGCTATTTATACGAAGAGTAGTGAGAGCCATCATGGTTTAAGACAGAGGCAAGATTAGTGTAATCAAAATATCAAACTATTTTAAATCGTAAAAGCACAGCAGACCTAAATTTGTAATGATCTCAAGCCCTTTCTAGATTGAAAGCCATTCAGTCCCTGGAAGGAAAAGAGAAAAATAGATGTGGGCTAATTTGAATTGTCATTTGTTTGATTCAGTTTTAATTGCATTGGGCTTGTCTGGGTTTTATATGCAAAATTTTCCTCTTTTGATTAGTGTTCCTCCATCCTCTGGATATCTGCTATAAATCACAGAATAATCATGACAAAGTTTGGTTTTGTTTGAATGCCTATTACACTTCCTTTTTGTCTCATTTAAACCCTAATCAAATATATACCACTGGAAGTTAGCCAAGGGACAGAACTACAGCAAATGACAGTAAATCAAGAACTGATTTTCCTGACATACAAAGTTTTAACCTTTGTGGGATGAGTATTTAGTCCATAGTGAAGAAGAAACATAGCAAAAGGGAAGGCCAAGCTATCTGAACAGCTTCAAGGCTGAAAGCACCTCCTCTACTGCCTTCAGAGTCCCGCATCAGCCTGGGAGATTGGCTTACACATTGCAAATAAGAAAGGGCACAGCTCATTCAGACTTAAAGGCCGGAGGGTTTCACAGGAGTGAAATAAATATTTGTGTGCCTCTATCTACATGTTCCGTTCCTCAGTAGCAACAAGGGTGTCGCTTGGAGGTGTAAAATTGCAAACAGGGTACAATTACAAACACTGAGTATGTGCCTTGAGGTTCTCACAAGAGCACAAACTGGTCCTCTGGTTTGCTAAGGCAGCACAGACCTGTGGCCATGAGCCTGCAGGTAATTCTGGGGGTCATTTAATGTGTTTAAGTGCCCGTCAGCAAGTAAGCAAGCAATAATAGGTTGCATTCCCCAAAAAAAGACTTATAGTACTGAGCTAAAAATTTGCCATCATAAATTAAACTTCAGGCTAATAAGATCTTTGGGGGGGGGGGGGGTTGTGGG
>WHYT01017767.1:1045237-1084101 GCA_009806455.1 Tetrax tetrax
TTTTTTTTTTTTTTTTTTTTTTTTTTTTTTTTTTTTTTTTTTTTTTTTTTTTTTTTTTTGTCCTGAAGGAGATTTTCCCAGCATGAATTCTGCACATACAATTAACATTTCCCAGATTTCATCTTCAAAATCTGTTAGGGTTTATAAGAAGATTAAGGGACAGAGCTGATGTGCTTCATCACCCCTCCCCTGTAATCACACAGCTTTGCGCTAGGAAAGAGAGGAAGAGGCAGGTTAAAATTGCAGTAATTCCCTTGAAAGTAGAACTAAAATAGAAGACTACAAATGCAAGACTTTGTACTACGGGAATTATTTAAACCAAACCCTTTCAGGAAAGAGCAAAGGTCAGATACAGACTATGCTCACAGACATGAAAAATACCCTGACCTGATAGCTTCTGCTGTTATGTTAATAGCAAAGACAAGGATGAATAGTGCTGCACAGAAGAATCTTTAACACTTTCTTGTCTTGTTTCCCATATTGGTTTTGACTGTGTAGTAGGTAGGCAGAGACAAAGACTGGACAAGAAATCTTCCTGAAGAACAGAGGGTGAAGGACATATACAGAAATATTTTTAATGGAAGTAAATACAGAAATAGATGCATATATATGCAGGAAAAAAATGCCAGAATATGTACAATGAAATTACATTACTCAATTACATACATGTTTTTTTTTTAAATTGGGAGTTTGTAGAGAACATTTTGCAAAGTTTCCAGAGTTGTGTACTTTTGCAACTAAAGTCACAGGAGATACAATCAGCCTCTGCTTTCAAAATCACTGAATAGTTTAAAAATAATGATATTTTGAACCCAGTATGTGTAGTTTCCTTTTACTTTGTCCTCTGTTTTTCTAGCCGTATTGCTTTAAATCACCACTTCTACTCCACAAAACATAGGCAGGATAAAAAGTTTATTTAAAAGAAAATGAGGAAGCTGAAATTTATGGCAGTCATTGGGCACTTAAGATAGGATGTTTTTTAAAAAAAATATGGTACCAGCTCTTCTCTTACACTAATTTCGCTCCTCATATCTCTGTTGGCATTAGTGGGATGACCTGATTAGATAAACAGCATATTAAACAATCAAACCTACGATTTCCAGGTCAGCAACATTAAACCCTCTGTATTAGAAAAGAAATCATTGACATGTCACAGTGTAAAAAAAACTAGCTCCTTTTCATTTTTAATAATTTATATTCTTTAATTCACCTGATCACTTGTGTGCTTGCAAGAACAGCCTGTGCTACTAGAGAATGGCATCAGCAGAAACCCAGCAGCAGATTCACCCACCTTCCATGGGTTTGGAAAGACCTGTTTTCCAACTGCAGACTAGAGGATAAATGCAGGCTGACTTCCCCCGCTGACCAGTCCTCTGTATAAACAATCATGTAATCAATTTGCAGCATGCAAGACAGGTTTCTCCAAGCATTGTTGAACTCACTACCTCTGTCAGCAGGGTGTGTTATTATATTTAGTAAACCTCTGAAATACTTACTTTTCTCTGGAAATGGCACCTCTTCAACTCAACATTCTGTTTAAAGTTATGGGATTTTAGGAATAATTCTTTAACTGGTATCCTTCCTGCCTCAGGAAATGCTATATGAGGTATAATTTAACCTACAGCCCTCACTATATCAGATTATTTAAATATTCTTTCTGAGCCAAAAATCCTCTACTTCCTGCTTGCTCTCTTTCTTTTTCACTGTAAATTACATCATCACATTGGAAGCATTAGGAGTCATACTGTAAAGGGAATCCTTGCCCATCTTCTAAATGGCCTCCCAGTTTCTGACGTGAATCAAGCCAAAGAATTGGAAATGCAAGTATAGCGTAACATTTATATTATCTAACTTGCCTTCAAGTTATGTACATTTTTATGTTCATAAAATGTGAAAAGAATAATTTAAAGGTTATTTTAGTGGATGTTGTTTTTACTTAATTTATCCCATGGGTCTAATACCTGTAAAGCAAGAAAACTCCCGATTGATTCTTAAGATAATATATTTATTGCATAATATTATATAAGCAGCTACACTGCAAATCCTAGTGTTGCCAGAAAATGGTAAACTACAGAGCCGTAGGTCACATAAATTAAGAATGTATCACTGAACTTCTTAGTTGGTAAAGATGTTTAGCTCTTAATTTATGTTTAATTTCAAAGGAACAGCATTTAGTGAAGGGTCCTAAAAATAAGTAAAATTAAATTAAATCCAAGCAAGTAAAAGAACATTCATTGTCTATCAGAATAAACTTATTCCATGCACCAGGACCTTCACAGACTATCAGCAATGCATCGTTTCTAAATTGGATTTTAAATCATAGGGAGAATTTATTCTAGCAATGTAAATGCTATGTGGTGATAACATTTGCCTGTAATTAATGTCATTGACAGAGTCTTCCAGACAAGTAACACCCAAGCCAGTCCACAAAGGAACCACTTTTAAGATGGTTTGATTTCCTGATGAGAGGGAATCCAAACAAAGAAATTCTGGAAGAGTATGCAAGTAAACTTGACGAGCCCATGCTGTGGGGAAATTGATCTCACAAATTCTCTCCTCTCTGAGCCAGGGAGAGAAAAGCTTTTGATTCTCTGCTACTTCTGCACGTCCTTGATCATAGATGGGCTTTAGTTTCTCAGAAAATCATTCTGAAAGACAATTAGCTGAAATAGGAGCTGCCACTGAGGCTGCAAAGTAGGACTAGGGGAAAAAAAAAACACCTTCTAGTAGTACTCATGAATCACACCACCCTATTCAGCTGTATTCCCTCTCTTGCAAACCCTGATTTTGCTTCCACCTGTGAGCCTCGGTTCTGCAGTTGAATTTCTCTTGGGCTTGCATTCCTTGTAAGAGTCACAAATAAAAAGTGACAAAGTGTCTTGACTTGAGGTCAGGACTATAATTCTGGAAATACTAGTTTAGGAAGAAAAAGCACAGCAACTCAGTAAGAGGCTCTTCTGGTGTGATAGAACTATGATATCAAAGATACTTTCCTGGAAGAAGATGCCCTTTCTCTAATGCTCACCTTTAAGAGATCTGTACTGGTTTGGTTCCTAGTTCTAAGAGTTGCCTAAGAAAGAACTGATGTTAAAAAGCAAAAGGACAAAGATATAGTTCTGGTGCACAAAAATGCAAGTTGATATGCAACTTGCAAAAATGCAACTTGCAAAAGTGCAAGTTGAACTTTTCTGGAAATCGGAGGCATACGAAGTGGTGCTACAGGTTTCAAATTCAAACTTCCATAGCTAAAATAGGAAAGTACACCTTCCCCTTCATCCAATGTATCTACAGCAATATTATCAGTTTAATCAAAGACAGAAAAATCTGTCAGGCTTAGTAGTGCTGAGTTTCTAACAAAATTAATAAACAGATGCCATTCATGACCTCTTTATGGTAAATCAAGTTTTAAAGTTTGGTCTGAGGCTTAGTCAAAGTTACAGAAACATAGAAGTGGAAACTGTATGCCCACATTACTACAAGCTAGGTTTCAAAGAGAATTTATGAGCCACAAGAAATTCATAAGCCATGGACATCCTTGCCTTTTCCTCTTAAAACTGACACATACTGCGTATGATTTATGTGCAACACTGGTTAAAAATCGGATGCCAAATCAAATCTGTTCCTTAAACCAATTTTATGTACATCTATAAAAATGACAGATACAAGATATAATGTCAAAATGGAAAGGATAAACCAACCGAAAGTATTAACAAGATTTAAATGCATCATCTCCCATTTCTCCAACTACTGTTCAAGAGAGGAGAAAGACACGGAGTGGGTGGGGGATGGTCTCAGGTCTACTAAAGATCTCAGGCATGTTCTTAGGAATATACTTCTATCATTTCCAGGGCCTAAGAGGACTGATCCAGACTGAAAACTTTTGATTGCTTTCTGCAACACTTAAGCCACAGAAAATATCCTCCTGTGAAAGCAGAGTTTTATCAATGCCTACATAACACCTCCTGCTGCCTCATCCCTTTTACATGATATGAAGGGGCTGGACTAACATGAAGATCTCCTAAAAAATCTTCAAAACGAATTCAAGCAATATTCTGATTTGTTTTCTATCATGTTATTGATGACCTTCCTTCCTTTTTATGCCCTATATTCATACTCATCACATGAAGATATTTATGTTCAGGTGAAGCAGATGCCATCACCCACTGAGTCAATGCGAATTTACACAGGGAGTGAAATTGGCTTTATCTACATTATGTTAAAAGTAAAATCTCTTTGGGGCTCCTTAGGTTTAGTATGAAACTGGGTGAATTCTCTAGTTTTCTTGTATTTGCTTTTACTTCTACAGGGACCTAGGAAATATTCCAGGAAAAATTATGAGCCTTGATATAACCTTTCTGGCAAATAATTCGGAAGATTTATGTACCTACAATTATACAAGTATGTCTACCTTATGAAAAGTCCATTGTATACTTTCTTGAGCTGCGTGTGCCCTTGACAAATATGTGCCTAACTTTAGTTCATGCCATTGATGGCAATATTACTACTCATGAGTTTTCAGTTCAGTGATTTTTTTTTTTATCAAGATGCTGATTGTATTGTCGGAACATGGGAACAGAGGGCTCAAGAGGACCATCCAAGCCCTCAAATCCAGTTCTCTGTGATCTTAGTTAACATAGCATGACGTATGCCATATTAGACTAAAAAGCCTAATTTGGAAGGGCCTACATCTTCGTCGCACCACCTCACCACTACACAGCACTTTCAAGAGTCCAGAGCAGCATGTCAACAAGAGAAAACCCAGCCAGAACTGTAACACAGCGCAGAAACAGACCAGGACAGAAGGAGAGCAGAGGTGAAAATCTGGACACCTGTAAGAGTGAGCTCAAAAAAAAAAAATGTTCAGATAAGCCTAGAAAGAGGAGCAAATTCCCTACTTCGCAGACAGCAAAAAAAATTCACAAATTTCAGCCAATTTGATCCAGGGTAAAAATATTCCTTGTGTCCACTGCTTGTGGTTTAGCCCCAGTGGATTAGCAAAGCAACCACTCAAGGGGGTTTAATGCATTTAGAAACATGAGTCCATCTCAGTCATAGCTAGCTGTGGCACAAGTGTAGTGCTTCATAGGAGAGAAAAAAAAAAAAAACAAAAAAAAACAGCAAAAAAGCCCTCAGATAAAACACTTCAAAACTCCAACTGTGGCTTAAATTCAATGGAGCTTGGTTTTGTTAGTCAATTAAAATATAATTAATCAGATTGAAGTTAGATGCCTAGTTGCATGACATCATTTGATGGTCAGTGGAAAGAAACCAAGGGCAAATTAATTTATTCCTAAAGTAGATATCAAAAATGGGTTGGATTTTTGAACCTTAAAAGTGTTTAGTTCCATCTATTGATTGTAAAAGAGACGTAAGGTAACTAGCTCCAGGGTAAATGCTCACACTGTAAACGATAATTGAATGAGCTGAATCTCATGTTTAATGTCTAAGAAATATTTTATTGATTTGAATTGGGATTTCTGACTTTTTTCTTCCAATAAATTTTCTTCCTTTTTTATTTCCACTCTGAGTGACAGGCAAAACAGATTCATTTCCTGAGTACATATATATTTCTGTCTTACTCATTCCACCAAAGTTAAAAAAGACTTCTAACTGAAAAGGAATGAATAATGATAACTGCAAACAGTATTATCTACCTATGATTTGAGCCTGGATTCAAGTGTTAGAAATATAGAAATTGAATTTTCTTTAGTGAAGAAGTGATATTACTCATTATAATGTGTATGATTAACATGTGATTATTTTGAAAGGAAAATATCTTGTAATTCCAGGGTATTTTCTCTAGGCTCATTGTCAGGCAAATTCTTAAAGCTGTTATTTGAAGTTTCCTACAGACATCACTAAAAGCTCTTTTCAGCATCAAATACCAGCACAAGCCTGAACAAGCTGCACTTAAATGTTCATTCCCACAATCCATCCACTGGTGTTCTGAAATGGCCTGTTGCCTGCATTAGTCTGTAAAGCAAAATTCTTCCTTAATAAAGCTGACAGTGGCTTATCTCCTAGAAATCCAGCATATTGTGTTACTGCACAATGTAGGCAGGCTGGACAAAGATCATTCCTGACCTGCTGCCTGCAAAACCTCCTTCCTTACCTTCTGGCTAATCTATCCCTGCTTCTTGCTGTTCATTCTTCTTCCCATACAAGCAGAAGTCAGTGTTGCCATGGTGGGATCTGCAAAAAGAAAGAGCTGATTCATCCCAGGTCACTGCAGTTTTATAGATTCCTTTGTGCCTGCCCATGACCACATCCTCCACCGTGACTTGCACTGAGAAGATCTGGCTTTCCCATAAACCACAACCTTGGGCAAGTCTCTTGGGGCTGACTCTAATAAAGAACTTCAGTGCCTAAAACAAAAGGAGTACAGAACAAAATCATAACCTTGAAAACAAACATCATAACTGCTTCCTAATCCTGGCTGTGCCTGAGCTTGCCAGGGCTTCATCTTTCTGTAATGGGAAGGTCTCCAAGGATGGAGAAGTGCCCATACCCAAAGACAGTGCAGGCTTCGGAGTGGCTCAGCACCTCCTCATGCCTGGGGGCTGTTCCTAGGCTTGTTTTGCCCTGTGGGTCTATTCAGGGTGCTGAACACAAATGCAGAAGGACAGAGCTCCTGGCAAAATGCTGCTGTGCTACCAACTTCAGCGGATGCTGAAAGTCTCCTTGAAGCAGAGATTAGAAGTCAGGGCATCTTCTCCGATACAAGTGCCCACTACACCAAGCTGGTGAGCTGCACCCTCTCTTCTCTCTCTTCATGTAAATCTTGAACATTTTGGACACGTCTCCCACTGCAAACCCCTGCCACCCAGAAACCTCACCCAAAAGTTTCAAGTGTTGACAGTGGAACCTACATGGATGGGGACGGGTGCCTGAGAGTGAGGGTGAGACTTACCCCTGTGCAGCAGGTTTTCTACTCTCTAGTTCTGTAAATTCAAACACTATTGAAAATGTAGTTTAATGTAACCACCAGATTTCATACAGAACCACTGCTGAGTTTCTGGAAAGAATGGAATGAAAGGAAATCAAATATATCTTGCTTGCTTCTGGTATTATTCATTATTATTATTAGTGAGTGGCTTGGGATTGTGGAATGAATGCAAAAGGATTCGTATTCTCCTTGTTAGTGATTAATTACTTTGTTATGTAGGAAGCCATTAAACTCCTTATACTGTAGAGTTCATATTTGTTTCCTAAGCAAACAGATCTTGGATCCTTCTAAACCCATCCCGTTGTGTGTGGGAGATCAAAGTGGGTGATTACAGTGCACCTCTGGCTTTCAGATACGTTACTTATTTGTATTACACGAACATCAAGAGAAAACCCGCTGTCCCAGGCCCAGTAAAAGACACATCATAAAAGGCAGTTTTTGCCACTGGAGGACTCATTGTCTAAATAAAGATATTCATTTTGTATTGCAAAAGTCAGCAGAGAATTCCCCTGAGGCTAAGCACAAAACAGTCTAAAATACAATTATTGTGAATTGTTAAATAACACAGCACTGGATTTATGTGAGGTGTTGCCATGATTCAGGTATGTTTTGTAAGGCTTGCTTTTAATTTTTCTCTTCCTATACACCACTAGCATTTTCCAAGCCATTAAAATACCCCTGACACAGCCTATTAGTGTTAGAGGATGAAAAGTGTATTTTCTCTTCAGCATTATACCTTTTACAAATATGGGTTTTCTACAAGCTGTGTGAACAGAATAGACATTAAGTAGTAACATATTTTCCCCTATATCTCTTAGTTTGGAACGTAAACTTATTAGATCCTTGTCAGTCAATGTCATGGACTTGTATCACTGGTGTTAGAAAGAGCTTTGAAATGGGTAAACAAGCAGGACATGTAATTCTAGAGTGGATTGTGTCCATCAGCTGCTCCAGTAAGGAATTTTTTCCATGTATTAGACTCATTTATTGACCTCTCGTGGTGTGTGTTCTATACTCCCACCAACTAATGCCAGCCAAAATTTTCAATTAGAAGTGCAGACCATCTGAAGAAAAGGCTATTTCTTTTCACTTACATTTCTTCTTCTTTTTTTTTTTTATATTTGTTCAAGGACTCTGGAGAACTGCAAAGACTACATCATGCCCAGTTAATTTAGAGCCCTCATTTTTATTGGGTTACTATGAATTCCAGTTTTTAAATCAGTGCTGCTATGTCACAAGAAAATATGTGTGTACATCTTGTATGCAGGGCTAATTTTGTCTGAAAGTAAGTGCTAGGATGAGGTGGTACAATGCTAATAACATATTTGTAAGTTACATAGCAGCAGGGCTGACAGGCAAACAGATTCTGGCATGCCATTTCAGACTATTTTGTCACAAAATTAGCTTTGTGAAAATGCTGTTTAGTGCTTTGAGAGGTTTTTTTTATTATTTGTTTTTTCTTCTTTTTTTTCTGACATCTTTTAAATTGAAATTTATTATATTAAAGGTTGAAGTTCTAATGAATCCAACTCACTTTTTCCTAGTTTTCTATTAATGAACGTTTCCTAAGTGTGAAGGATTTGGGAGGCCAGGAGAGGTCAAATTCACAATACAAAATACTTGATGTACTAATTTCTTAATCATTTGTACTTAAATTCTACTTTAATTTTGCCTGACTTCAATCTCCAGCCATTTTCTTTTTCTTCCTTTCTCTTTGGAAGGTCTCATTACTTTCTTTTTATGCAGTGCATGATGACTAGTCCTTGAGCAAGCATGAAGTTTTGGTCAAGTTATTAATTAATTTTGTATCTATTATAAAGTCCAACCCAGAGTTACTTTGTACTAGGTAAAATACTTTTTGTCTGACAAAAGACAGACAGGCATTTCACAGACATGTTGGCCTGGAGCCTGGATGAGCACAAAACATGGCAAAAATCCAGTCACCTCAGCTGCGTTATGCAGACCTCTGGGGTCACTGAGGAGTTGTATCCATATGCTTATTCTCTCTTTAAATTGCTGGAAGTATATAGGGAATTATTTGGAAAAGTTGTAAATGACGACACAGCAGCCAGCATAATTAAGTTCTGTTTCAGATCAAGGAGCAGAGTGTGGTGTCTGTACCCTCTTGAAGCTAACAGAGAATCTCGTGTTGGCTTCAAGAGGGCTCTGATGTCTGCTTTGGTCAGCTACTTCTCTTTCTGTTGCATTCCTCCGTTTCACTAAACCATTCTACTTCCTCCAAAAGGTCATGGGATCCCCTTGATTTGCACCAGCCAAATGTTTGATTTTAATCAGGTCTGGGCAAAGGATTCAGGGTTGATTGGTTTGTGCATCCTGTGTCATTTTACTTAACACTAGTCAAGCACAAAACTAAAAATTAAATAACTGACATGTAGCCCTTATTCTTCCAAACCATCAATTACCATAACATTAGCAAAATTGCCTGAAGCCATAGTTCAGGAGCATCCGTGTTTCGGCAGCAAAGCTGGGTTATGAAGTTTCTTTCATCTCCCATCCATCCCGCTGCTGGTTCCTCTCCCTCACCCCCTCGGTACTGTGGAAGGAATGGTTTATGGGGCCATGCTGCATGTTACAGGAATGGTTAAAAGAACTGTCTCCAAAATAACCCTTTCATTTCAGCCAGTGCAGTGCCACAGATACTGCTGAGCGGGTAGAAAAACAAACCGTGAAGTGGCGATGGGAATAAGCAGCTCATATAAGGGAAGCAAACCAGTCAACAACTTCTTCAAATGGGTTCTCCTCCCTCATCTATGTGCCATGGACCAGCCCTTGCAGGAGAGTTGAACTGTGCCTAATGAAAGAGTATGCATGCATAAAAAACGAATAGTGGGTCCAGGATATTACCAATGAGATAATAAAATAAGAAAAAAGAATTTATGACAGCTTCACAGAAAAAAAAATACTGCATAGGAACAAAGTCTAACCTCTCCAGGGCATATTATCAATATTTCATGAGAGTGTGATGAAAGAAAACATTTAGCCACACAGCGTTAAATTTCTGTCTGATAATATATATCTGTGGCATGCAACAGAAGTAGTATATTGGACTCTGAATCTGTGTAGTTTTTTAAGGAATTCAGATATTACCTGTGTGAAACTTACATAAAAGTGAGACAGAAAATGTAGTGTTTAAGTTACTGAGTGGAGGTTTATTGAATAAAAATTCTTCAGTAATGGCTTAAAAAAAATATTCATTTCAATAGCTTTCTGACAAGGAAAGTGCAATATGTGCTAAGAAATATTAGCAGTATCTCTAAGTTTAACCAAATGAAATGTGTCTGGGACTTGAGCATTTCCCTCCAGGAAGAAAAGATTGAGCAATATGCTTTCAGGTTTTAACAAAATACCAAAGAGAGGGGATTAAAAAAAATGCAGAAAAGAGCTTCCATTGGAAAACACCATTTCATTGAAATTGAAATATTTTGAGTTAATAAATCCGTTCTAATGAAATACTCTGGGGTAAATCTTTGCAAGGAGCTGTTCTGATAACATAAAAATATTCCATTTTTACTTCTAGATCCTTTTGTTTAGGCTTTTCAGTCATATTAATATATCATCCTCCATAGAATATACCACAATGTATCATGTACTACACGAATAGAGAAGACTGCTTTTTCCTGGAAAAATAAATGCTTCAATAATCCTTAGTCAGTATCTATTGTTGGACTTTATATTCTTCTGGAAATTTCTGATGAGAAGTAAGGCATATTCTGAAACATTAAGATTTCCCTGAGAATTTTATTTCGTGACTCACACCGTCTTTGATGCTACACTAGATCTTTCCTTAGTGACATATTATCCAGCATGAAGTCTACTGATTTTTACAGTAAATGACTCTTTGAAGAAGATACTTAACCACATTTAAGGACCTTTCCATTATTAATAAATGGGAGCGAGGTGGGGTGGTGAGGGGAGAGGAGAGGTGAGAACAAGGACTCAGCCAACTGAGATCTTTATTGGCCTGGGAACATAATTAAACAAGCACACTGCTCATGACAGTGGATGGATTAACAGCCTCTCAGCCTGAATGCATTATGAAGAGATGCTTTGCCATAAAAAATTCACCACAGTACCCTCATAATGTGGTCTGGCAAACCACCCTGAGGGTTAAAGGAGCTGGTCAGTTTTATCTCCCTGCAAATTGTTCTCTGTGCCAAGGTTGCAAGATAGGTCAGTGTAGTCATTCTGTGATGGGAGCAGTGGGCCACCAAAAAACATTTGAAAACAGTAGTCTGGTTCCTTTAGATTGCTGAAAACTCACAGACACTCAGCTGCAGGCATTCGTAGTTGCTGCCAGCCAAGCACAGTCAGGGTGGTGGACTTCAAGCCCTGAACTGTGCAGTTTTCCAGGAGAGTGTTCTGCCAAAGAGGAGTGGCAGTCTTATCAGTAGTCTGGGATTTTTTCCCGTCTGCATGTTTTTTCATAGCTTTTGCTTAATTTACATTTCTTAAAAGCCCATTTCACAAATATACTGCATCTGCAGTGATGAGTGAAAATGCCTCATTTATTCCTGAGACTGGATTGTGGGATCCTATCTAGCAAAAATGCTAATGAAGAGCAAATACTTCCTTTTTTCCTGAGGGCAAATTTAATCATGGAAGTGTAGAACTTGTAAGTGCATTAACACCTGCAGTACAGTAAAGAGAAGTCAGTGCTATCCAATATTGCCTCCTAATCAGCCATGCAGAGGTGTTTTCATTACAGGGAAATGATGGCTACATTTACCAAAATCAGTGAACTATATTGTGATTAGAACTGAGTGAAGTATGTGTGTATATATTCAATATATGTATTTGTGTACATATATAAATTTTTGTGTGTATATATATAAAGTATATATGTATATTCATATTACACATATACATGTATGTACATACGCTTGCTTGCTTGCACACACTCTCCTTCTCTTATATCTAAAGAGAGAGTTATATCATAAAACCATTATTCAGGTGTCCTAGTGTTATTTTTTCACAATTACTTGGCATGTAATCAGTTAATGCAAAGATTTTCAAAAGCTTGAATGATTCCTGTCAGAATCAAAACCCAGCTTTGACTGCTATAACACAACTTCAGCTTTTACTGCTGAAGTCCAGTCAGAAGTTCTGTAAGCTTTGCTGCAGATGGATTTTTCATGCTTAAAAGAGTCTTGTGGTTATTAAAGAAATTCTACTTTGACAGGAAATAAAAAAACAAACTGTAAGAAAATCTAAATGGAGGTGGAGGAGGAAGTAAAAAGGGAAAACAGGAGTCAATGCAATAGAGTTAACAAGGGCTTGTAAAACACTCACCTTTAAAAAGATAACTTCGGCCACAATAGATAATATAGAAAATGGAAAAGTAGTGAATGGAACAAATGATGTGACTAAAGCTGTAGATTCACAAAGGGGATGAATTCTTAACACAGAAGAGTTTGATTTGGGTCAGAAAACTATCAGGGCCAGATATTTGTATGGACAAAAGTGTCTAAAAGGTTTTTAGGAATGTAGCTGAATTCACAGAAATTCACAGGTGGGCTAAGTATCTCACTCCTGCCAATTTCCTCAGTGGAGACTGTGGGCATCTTTGATGCTTTAATATTATGTCCTGTAGAACATGATCTACTTCCCTTTGAAGTCAGTGGGAGAGTAGAGGGAAATAATCACAATCTGGACAAACAGCAACACTGATATGAATCATAGAATCGTAGAATAGTTAAGGTTGGAAGGGACCTTCAAAGGTCATCTAGTCCAACCCCCCTGCAAGGAGCAGGGACATCTCCAACCAGATCAGGTTGCTCAGAGCCTCATCCAACCTGGCCTTGAATGTTTCCAGGGATGGAAAGAAAGGGTAGTGATCTTCCTATCTCCAGAGGCAAATTTACTCTGTCATGTCAATGTGGAATTACGGAGTCAGAGAGTGGTTGAGGTTGGCAGGCACCTCTGGAGATCATCTAGTCCACCTCCCTGCTCAAAGCAGTCAGCTAGAGAAGGTTGCCCAGGACTATATCCAGCTGAATTTTGAGCATCTCTAAGGACGGAGGCACCACAACCTGTCGGGGCAACCAGTCCAATGTTTGACCACCCTCACACTGATTTTTATTTTTTTTCCCTCTGTTTAAGTGGGATTTCCTGTATTTCCATTTGTACTCATTGCCTCTTGTCCTCTCATTGGGCACCATTGAGAAGAATTTCACTCCATCTTTTTTTGCTCTGCCCCATCAGATATTTATAGACAGTGTCAAGATCCCCCAGAGCCTTCTCTCTTCCAAGCTGAACAGTCTCATCTCTCTCAGCCTCTCCTCGTGTCTCAGATACTCCAGTCCCTTAATTATCTTTGTGATAGACTTCAGCGATGTGCTGAATGTAATCCACGCTAGTTTTCTAGGATCTACACATGTAACTCTGGCCATTTGTACTCATGAATCTTGGCTTTCCTCACTGCAGCTCAGGCGCCCATCTGGGCTGGATATTGCTGTTACTGTGGAATTCAGCTCCCTGGAGAATACCCAGTTAGGACAACAAAATACAGAAGAGTACATTGTGCTGGCCTTCTGAATATGGTACTTGCTCCACCACTGTGAGTAAAATTAATAAATAGTGTATTTAAACTGCCACCACTGAGCATCTGAGCTTCATCCTCTGGCAGTGCTATCCACACTTCTTGGAGATGTCAGTTCTTGTAATCTAAAAACTTGAAACTGTCACGTTGGTTAGCTACAAAGTACACTAACAAAGTTTTCTTGACAACTGGAACAGTTAGAGACATTAGCAGTTCCTGTGCCATTTTAATGAAAGATAGAGACATACAATTGAACATTTTGAAGAGCCTAGCTATCACAGTATACTAAATTTCAACTTGTCACATGAGCTGCACCAAGTGGTTGTGTGCATATGCTTAAGCAGTCCCCCTTGTGAAGTGAAATGTGACCAGCTCAACTTCAATACAGGTGATTTAAGCTGATGCACATCCCTTTGCAATGGTGACAGCTACAGCATACACAGGGTTTATTATACCAGTTTATTAAGCTGCCAAACCCCATAGGTTTTATTTCCCTATATGCTGACGCACTGGTATTTTTACTAATATAGCTTGACTGGGATGGGCATAGATTCAGTATCATAAATACGCTTACTCCAGTAGTTTATTCCCCTCCCAGCATAGGATATCTTTTAGTGATAACTATGTAAACACACACAAAATCGTGTTTGCGTAGCTCAATACCGCTGTAACGCTGCCCAGACTGGGAAGGGCTGCTGCGTTACCTCAGTTCTATCAGTATAGGTACGGCACTGTAAAATTTGCTGTATCTGGTTCTTTTTGTAAGAAAACAGTGAGAAGAAGGAGAAAATGCCAGCAACCTAAACCACTGTCTAGCAGGCCAAATTGAGACCAGACTGTTCATGATTAATAACTGGTGAATGATAGAAGGCAAGTGGACTCCATCTATGCCTTTGGCAGATACATCCATTCATGTATGTTCTCCATATGTGAGGGGATGTGATAATTTTCCAAACCTCCACTCCATCCAGCCCATAAACAACAAGCCATCATAATAATATTTCCACAAGAGGGGCCAAACATGTATATAAAGAATAAATATTTTGTGAATGTGGTGAATGGCTCTTGCCCGGGCAGCTGCTGTCACAGCATGGACATGGGTGAGGACTGCACAGTGTGCAGTTGCAGTTGCAAAGCATAGACCCCACCCTCTGTGTGCAGTGGTGTGGGGAGGAGAATGGACAGCCTCATTTCTCATCAGTTCTGTGCTCAGACAGGTGCATGGGAAGTCCATAAGAAATTCAATGGTAACTAAATTTGGTGTCTATTTTGCTGCTCAGAAGATGCATCCTATTGGAGGAGAGAGAATGAAGGGAGAGGAAGCTTTCCTGGTCTTTGAAATTATGGATCAGTATTTTAAAGCAAAGAGAATAATATGTTTTTATTTTCCTTAGCATAGAAGATATCAACATATACTTACAAAAGAGTGATCTAGGAAAGGGCACAGGAGAAATAATAATCAGAAAGTAATGAGCTTTTTCAGAGTAATTTCTCTTAAATATACATTTCTTGCCTTCTTCATATTTGTTTAGTAACATGAATTATGCTCAGCCTTTATATAGAATTACTGCATCTGAAAGCACGACCTTTTGCATAATACACTGAAGCTCCGATTGTGCAAAGATTTATGAATGTATTTAACTTAATGTACCCTGGGCCTTATTCTTAGTTAAACTGAGGCCTTTTTACATCATTGTAATGAACGTAAATGCACTTGATGACTACTTTCAAACCAATCTCGCTAACAGACCATTTTAGAGAAACCACAAAGTAAATAAGTCATAGACCCTGCGAGCAGGCCCATTGATTTCAATTATGCTGTTCACAATGGGTTGTGTGTATCTTTGTGCATGTGCATGTGAGTATTTGTACATACGCATCTCTTTGCAGACTCAGGTTACTCTTACATGTCTGACCTCTATTATTGACTGAACCTAAGTGAGAACTCTTGGTGGTTATATCCTCCAGCCCTTCCTGTTAAGCATTGTATAATGAGTTGTTGCTTCCCTTCCTTAATTATTAGGGATTGTTATTGTCTTAAGGTTGGATGATGAGGCGATTAGTTTTTATTCTGAAATCTATTAAGTATGGTCATTACACCTAGCATGAAAAGTCCTGGTAGTCTGCCACAGAGTATGGATTATCTCTTTCTGTGCCTAGATAGCTACAAATGTTGAAGGTAATGCTCACCATCTGCGACCCTTTGCAAAACACTGAATACACATTTTCATCTGCATTTCCAGTACAGTTAATCACATTGTAGGAGAGATTACGCTAAATATATCATCAAGGCCAAATCGTTAACCAAATGTCACTGGGATGTGTCAGTGAACAAAGGGTGGAATCCTGAGATGATGTGTTTAATAGACTTTGAGCTTTCAAGTCAATAGTTGTTCTGATTCTTCCATCCATCAATATGGGCAGATGCTGTATTTCCAAACAAAGCTTAAATCTGACAGCTCAATATTTGTATGTGATCAGAATTGTAATTATTTTAATTTGAATGTTAATTAATTTATTTGTTAACTGCCTCTTGGGCTTGTGCTCCATCTGGCCTGGTTTCATGTCTCTTGATAATATTTATTTCTGGTCTGATGATGAACACAAGGTGTGTTTATATACTTTGAAATAATACCGTTTAATGATGGGAGATGTTATTCTTCAGAATTCCTGAGGCAGACTGCCAGATATTTAATTGTGAATCTATTAATTTCATTATCTGAATCTTCATCTCTATTATTCTTTGCATATACAGTGAAAATCAGAGTCAAGAAAGTTTCCCATGTATGCTAGTACACATAGGTTTTTAAAAAGCATCATGGGTCAGATTCAGATTATTACATTATACAGTTTCCACAGATATTTAGATAAAACAAGGCCTCTGTGTATTAGTTTAAATAGATAAAATTCAGTACAAAAGTACTTTGGGAGGAGCAAGCTAAACTATTCACACATAACTGACTTTTAAATTAACGATAAGCACTCAGAAGTTCTGAAGTTATTGTGGACAGCTCAACAGAAACATCTGCTTAGCCACAGCACTGGCAAAATAACCAAACAAATAACTCAAGCCAGCTCCCCACCTCTCTGAAGTTGCAGAATGGAAAAGGGATTCAGCTCACTAACCTCAGCAATTTAAAAGTTAGACATCTAGTGTAAAGTAGTTACTGAAGCTCTTTCTGTGGTCAATGGAGGGAGACTAATCTCTGGAGAACAATCCAACTAGCTAAAGTATGTCCGAACTAAGTGGAATTAAGTGCTGTTTTGAGGTGTCATCTTTTCCACCAGCTGCAGAAAGGTAAAGCAGTTGCTTTATAGTAGAGGCTTAGCTTTTTAAATAGATAAAGCTGAGGAGGATGTTACTGCTTCCATACCTTGCTCTCAGCCTTTAGCGATGCATTTATTTTGCTGAAAATTTGTAGGAATTGGCTGATAAGGTTCTTGGCATGTACAAGCAGGTCAGAGTGCGGTCTCCACACAGCTGTTACAGACACTGCACTTATCAGACTTTCCATACTGGGAATTGTAGTCAGTCAGAAGCTGTATGAGGAGTCAAGACTTTTTTATTGTCAACCCCATCAGCTTGGACTCTCCTGGCTGAGAGGCTCATGGCTGCAGTACGCCAGCACCACTTTCCTCTGTCAGTTGACATTCCTGCTTCCTCCACATTTTAATAGTTTAATCAGTGGAAAACTTGAGGCCTGACTTGCATTTAAGTTCTTCAGTTTAGTATTTGGGATAGTTGTGTTCCTAACTCCTCATCTGATCTAATGGATTAACCTAGGTGTGGCATGCAATTTCATAAATAGGGGAGAAGAGTGCTGTTGGTATAAGACTATTTTAACAGAGAAACTTCCTGTCACAAAATCTACTAGTAATATAGCTCATGGATTGATTCTTCTATATTTAATTCCTCGGTGACAGTTACATTCAGGATCAGTGGGAGCTCCTTCCCCCAGTGGCGACGGTTTCTCGGTGGTGTCCTAACAGTGAACACAGAGTTTAGTATTCCCCTGTTTCATTTTGAATATATCCTATTAAGAAGAAGCTTTGTAAAACTTTGAAGAAGGTACCTGGAAAAAACTTATACAGGAAGCAAACTTCTTGGTTTCTGTCTTGCCCATTCCCACTCAGACAAAAAGATTTAAAAGATTCACAGGAAAATGGATTAATAAGTTTTTTGTTTTTTAATCTTAGCTATCTTTAGCTGTTAACAGATGTGATTTGAAGCTACTTAATTTTAACATGTGTGAATACACTACGCAAACATAACAAGTGGCACACCTTGTACATTTTTAAACCTAATACAGATAAACTCAGTGCCCTGTGAATATTGACAAAGCTAGAATTTCCATACCAAAGAATCAGGCTATTTGTTCTAGTTAAGCTGTTAAAACTTACACAGTACAGCGGTTAGCATTGTTCGTCCAGCTGCTAACTGCTGGTTTTTCTTCAAAAGGTTCTGTGTGCATCCTGTTAGGATTGATAAATACACAACTCAGCAAATTCCATCTGGGTATCCTCAATAATTTGGAGGGAGAATGCAAATAGGAATGTGAATTTCAAGTTATTGTACCTTCCAGTGTCCTCTAAGAAGGAACACCAGATTGTCCATTTGCATATATTTTCATTTATTTGCAGAAGGCCTTATAAGTATTTGCATGCTTTCTTTAAAGTTACAGTGTAATGCAAAAAAAAAAAAAAAGCCACACAAATCTCAAAAATTCAAGAATTCAAGGAAGAGAGATAAATTCTATGTAGTCATGAGACTGGGGTCAATTTCTTATAAATGCCACATAACTAGGTATGAATCTGAAACAAGGAGAGGAAATTTTCATGCAATGTGCAGTTTCACTCACATGATAATGAGATACATGCTGCACACGGACAGTTCTCAGCTAGACAGGACAAAGAAATAGAAATGTCTGGTCTGAAAAAAGATACAGGACAGCTACTACAGAGCTTCATAGATAAAAACGAGCTTATTTTGTTTTCTCTGCAGTGGAATTTGCTTGCTGTCTTCAGAGAGCAACTTAATCAGCTCTGACGTAGCTCCAAAATAGTCTCATAGCAAAATTAAAAAAGGAATAAATTTAAATTAAAATTATGTCTCACAATAAAATCTGCACTTGAATAATCTAGAAATAAAGTAAATAAGAAGAATGTCTAAATAGCTGTACTGCCAGACTGCTTTTCAGATCCTTCTTGTAGAATGGCTGAACAAGCATGCTTACTTTTATCCTATGTGGAAGACCCTGGAAATTCAGATTCACCATCTGGTATGTCATTGTCAATTATTCTTTTTGAAGGCCAGGATTAGTAAATGTGAGCATCAAGACAGACTGACTGCTCATGCAAATCCTAGATCACTTTTATTCATACCCAAAATCTGATTCATCAAGAGCCACCATGCCTTTGTTATGAATTTTAAGCAAACTCATCCTCCATTTGTAAGAAAGACTACAAACTGTACATGAAAAACAATTCTTTAAGCACAAAAGCAGAATAATTTTGGAAAATCCAAGTGAGCTTTATGTCTGGCATGTTTGTGTTTTCACTCATGGCTGTAATTCTGGATGAGGTTTGAGGGAAGAATATTCTGCCTCATCAACACCATAGATGGCACAAGGGAATCCTTGCTTTTTCTTGCCCAGTGTATATTCAGTGTTTGGCTTGAGGAAGTTGATAATGCTGATCCTAACTCCAGAGGTGAAGATATCTTTCATAGTCGTTCTCTTGCATTACACTCTTTTTAAAGTCAGAGATGATTAAACCTTTGGTCTTCTAAAAATGAGTAGTTCATTTTCTGACACACTAGAAAATAATATGGAAATATTTTAAGAGTGCATGTGGTGGCCTTGAAATGTTTATTTTGCTCAACAGAAATGCAGTTTCTTCCAAGGACTCATTTCCAGTGTGCAATATTCATTGTTTGTCATCTGTATGGATGTTCTCACTTAGCAATACCAGTTAGTCATGAGACAAAGGTAACATCACACAGCAGGAGATGACACATTGTACATGATGAATAACCAAAGCAAAGTGTCAGTGATACAGCCAAAAAGAATAGTTCACAAATGTATCATAAGTTCAGATTTGGCAACAAATGAACTCTTTGGCAAGTTTTTTTTTCACTTGCACAAATACGAATCAAGTTGCTGAAGATCTGCAGACTAACAAGGCAGTATTTGTGATGAATAACTCAGCTGCCCTACTAACCAGAAGTCTGATTACCATATCAGTTGAAATAAATGGGAATGTTTTGTATCTGTTGACATGTGTTGTGTGCAAGTTTAAAAAAAGGAGGGGACATCATGGTTGTGACTTAGCTAGGCTCCAAGTGTATAAGTATAATACCCTGGGAAAAATTTAAGACCATATCTGTTGAATTTATTAATTCTCAGCTGAGTATCTTTCCTCTCATAAACTCCACATGGGCAAGAAAAGAGTCAGGTGGCCTAGTGCAACTGCTGGTGTCTCTAATCTGCACTCTGCTGCAAGCTCTTAAACAATTAGCTTAATTTTTGTAATTAGTTTTGATCTGTGGTTTGGGGTCTGCAGAATATTAGGAGCTGTTTCAACAGGCATCCATGAAGAGGGTAAGCAGTGTTATAGCTGGAACACATGACTGAATTAATTTTCTCTCAGAACACCTGGAATCAATATTATCTGCCAGAAACATGTTGTGTCCTGTATTTTTTCCATTATCTCTAGATTGTGCTTTATGAACCCTGGGTGGTATAATGTTGAATATTGTGACAGGGAAAAGGATTTGCTGCATTGACATGACACTACGCAGCACAGTGATACACACAACTCTTTTGTGTGGAGCTGGGAGGTATTATTTACTCATTAATTTATTTAATGTATTGAATGTATATGCACTGTAGTGATACTGCATTAAACTGTAGCCCCTAGTGAATAATATTCCAACAACTGTTTCTAATCAGTGGAAATAAATTGGACCAAAAGCTCATGTACTAGAAACAGAAAGAAGATAACACAGCAAGGCTGAAATCTTCAGCCACAGAGAAAGAGAACAGAGCAGTTTTCAAGTTATTGGATTAATGCACCAACACATTGATAATTCGCTCAAGATGGCACAATTCAGGGCACTAAACGCAGCAGCCTTTGTGTGAACTGTGATCGAATCAGCAGGTATCATCCCCCAGTTTATGGCATTGGCCCAAAATTAAGAAATGGTTGGTGCTGTTTGTATGACAGGTCAGCAACACTCGTGGTTTTCAAGAATGCCTGGTGATTCCAAGCCCAGAACAGAGATTCACATGGTTCAATTATTCCATGTGTATTCATTCTTGAATGGAATCTGTTCAAATATTTGGAAAAAGGCAAAATATTATATTTCATTTCCCATATTTTGCTACCACAATAATAAGACCAAAAGCAGGAAAACTGAAAAGTGGGGCATTTCTTTCACAATTCTTTTTTAATTCAGTAATTTCAAATCCGTAAATGTGAGCAATTTCCAGGCTTTTAAAATGCAAAGGCTTTCCTTGGTAATATATTTTCTGGACATCATGTCAGCACAGTAGTTCACAGAAGAAAAACAAAACAAGAAACCTTTTTTGAAATCAATTAACAGCAAGATCTGAAAACATTCAACATCCTTTCAAATTGAATTCCCAAATCTACATTGGACTAATTAGTCCTACAGAAATACATCAATGAATTTAGCATACTTGTCTCTCTCTGTCTCACCCAGCATCCCTTCCCCATTATGCTCTTTAAATTCATTAATTGTAGAAATGATAAACTAATGCTGTAGAAGAGCACAGAATGTGTAACAGTTTGAAAGGTATTTGATGAGTACACACACTAAAAAAAATTATCATTGTTTACATTGAGCCCCCCTACCTTTTAAAGACCTGTAATAGCACTGCTTGTTTGAAATGAAAGCTATTTGTTTTTTAAAGCTGCAGGGAGATTTTTGAGTCCATAATGATCAATATATCAAGCCTACTTTTAATTAGGTTTCGAATGTGGAAACATATTTGCAAGTAAAAATCACAGTAAGTCTTCATTAAAGTGCATTTTCCGGTGCTTTAATATGTCAAACATGCTTACTTGCAAGTTGACCGTAAACCATACCAGGGATCACATGTAACTGTTCCCAAGCTAGCGATCATTTTAAAGGTACTCCAGTGGATTTACTTCTGAATACAGTGAAGTTACTCTACTATGTCTGAATTACTTCTAAGGCTGTCCTAGTCGTGGTTTCCTGTGAGACATGCCCATCTAGAGAGGCTCCCCATCCAGATTAGCATTATACAGGCTCAGAGCTGCCTGCCATCAGCAGGCCACCACATGGGAGGACCACATGAGTGCTCTCCATTGTGCAAGCCCACTGTTGTCACTCAGGGATGCAATAATGGGCACCAGCTCCAGCCACATGCTTGCCAGTCCTCAGAGCCTTGAGAAGAGGACTGGAGTCTCCTGCTGTCCATATCACCGCCCTTGCTTCTTGGTAGCCCTATGTTTGCCTGTTGGCCTCCTGGTCAACAGTAGCCTGCTATTTTCCAAGTATGAGCTTCAGGACTCTCTTTACATGGCTTTGTTCTGGGAGTAGGTATGGGGTACAGAACACAGTACCTCTTTTTCTAGGCATAGCCTGTTTCAGAAATCAGTATCCCCCTTTCTGTATTTGGTATGCCAGACTTCCTGCATGGGAACACATGAGCAGTTCAGTACTGTCAAGTACCTTCTGCTGTTACTGAAATTTTGCAAAACACTCCTCAGCCCAGCACTGTCCATCACATCCCAGTTATCACCAAGATCTAGAAAAATGAGATGTCCAGCTGTGCTGAGATTATTAATGCAGTTGCTTTTGGTTCCTGTGATCATTGCAGCTGTAAAGGTGCTGTTCCACTTCAGGCACATGAACCTCAGCTGCAGTGAGTATGTGCATAACACCCACACTTTCCAGGGATCTACCTGGTTCTCTTGTGGGAAGTAGATCACTCATTAGCCACTCTCTTCTTCCACGCGTGATATATACTGACATCCATCGTGTCATTAGCAATGTCATTAGCCTCTGCTGCTGCAGGAACTTGTGGGGATGGCCTGAGAAGCACAGAGCTTAAAAGCAGTTCAGCTGAACCTGTATGTCCTGCCAGCTGTCTGGGAAGGTCATTGCCCATTAGAGCAGGCCAGTGGAGAACAGAATCTGATGACCTTCAAAGTCTGTGTTAGAAAGCGCCGCTGAAGGAGTCTGTGCCCCCTCACTCCCACACCTCAAGCAGCATCCTTATGATCGTTCGGGTTAAAGCAGTTTACCACTCACCAGAGACGTGCTCAGTGGTGGCGTCCCAGCCTTAGCTCCAGTTCCTGCTAGTAGAAGCATTTTCACAAGATGTCCCAGCAGCCAGCTGTGGTTCAAATATGCAAACTGAGCTGCCTGTGACTTTTCAAATCTCTCTGTTCTCACATACATCTGAACCTGGCTCTGACTGTCCCTCCAGCCACAGCCGCATATTGTTGCCAGCAAAACTCTGAGTTTAAGTTTGTTTGCTACAAATATTTACAAGGGTCTTAAATGTCTTCTGAGCCCCAAGTAGCTCCCCTATGTAGAGTTGACACAATAGAGAAATTATCCATTAAATAAAATATAATTACCTTCTTTTGCAGTTCCCAGAACAAGGATTTTTTTGGGGAAGCAGCCAAAGGACAGAAGAGGAGTGTGGGCAACATTCTGTAATCTCCCAAGCCCAGAGCATGGGGCAGTCCCTAGACAGACTTGACATGACCGTAAAAACCATTCTGTGTGTTCTCTCTCCCTCCCTTCCGAGGTGAAGCCTGGGTCCAGGTGTTGTTTCAATTCCTTCAAAGCAATGCAAGTGGTGAATATGTATTCTGCAGCCTTCATTCCCTAGCAAGTGTGCAAATTGAAGTTTGGAGGAAGCTTTTGTCAGAAACAGGCTCATCTTGAATTTCCTATTTGGTTTCTGAATAGCCTAATGAAGAGAATTTCAACAAAATGCCATAGGGTAATATTGGGGAGTAAAACTGTGACAAAATAACATGAGTGACTCACACATTGCAGTAGGAGGTTTGATGTTTTGGTTTTTTTTCTGGACTGTTATATTCAGGCTCTGAATACTGCAGAATAACAATGCAAAGGAGCAAGGAAAAGAACTGGATGTTGCAGGCTTTGTGATTCACCACTAAACAACTCTTTCAAAAGTCATCTTCTTGTAAAAACCAGTGTTGCCACACTGGTGCAAAAATTATATACTGTAGAAATAAATCAGGCCCTAGGAAACCGAGTCAAAATTCTAGATTCCAGAAACAAAAGGATAGATCACTATGAGTGGCTAACATGCTCAAAGAAAAATAAAAATTCTTTATGAATTCTTGACCTACATTCAAATAAAATGCTACTTTTCAACTGCTCTGAAATCTTTTTTTTCAGCTTTATTCTGAAAAGGGTATTGCAGTTCCTAAGAAGCTTGTCTGCTGGAGCACATCTGCTGCTTTAGTTTTAAAAGGCTGTGACTGCAGAATTCTAGACACTTGACAGGAATTTCTATCTTAAATGGTAAAAACATTCTTAATCTAGAGAGCAACCATATTTGTTTCAGTCCTGGAAGAGCTGCTAAACACGGAGAAATTTTTTGCAATTAAGATCAAGTAGCTGTCTTGCCATTTTAATTACAGTAATTTTTTTCTGCATAGTTCCTTTTTTTCCTCCTGTCCTCTTTACTGAAACTTTCTTATTGGATCCAATTTGTTTTCTTTGAATGCTGTATATTCATTCCTTTCCGTATTTCCAGCTTTAATGTCTGTTAGTCCAGGATTCTGGAAATGAAATGGCACGTATTTACCTGTATGCTCCAAAAATCCACCTAGAAGGAATTACTTTTCCATGTTTTAGGCTAAATCTGAGTGAGTTATTTGTGACTCATTCACTCTTTTTTTTTTCACTTTGAATTTATCACCACTCCTGGATATTCCATATTTAATATTAATCCTTCCATCCTTTGCTGGCCAGGAAATAACTTATTCAGAATCACAGAGCAACGTAATTATTCAGTTACGAATAAAATGCAAAAATCCAAGGTTGCTAACTCTTATAACTGTACTGTGAATCTTGTGATAACAAGTAGGTCTTTAAAACTCCCTGATCTTCAAGTCTCATAAATGTGTGACAGCCCAGATCCATGAGAGTCTTAGCCTTCATTCAGTGTGAACGAACCTCAGGAAACACACATGAAAGAGACAGACACCCAAATGTACTTTCTATTGCATGTATTATTGCTGTGTGAAATCAGTTTTATTATTTTGGGCGACCTGACATAGAGCATTTAGGCACCAGATGTGTGATGATTCCGGTGGTGCTGATTTCAGTTCCTTCTGCTCTTGAGACCTTTGGTGTTTGGGAGACAGTAGTTTTACCAATTCTTCCACTCCTAATTAGAATCTGCATCCATTAGAGGAACTGTGGGAAAATCAAGACAAATTCTCACTCTTAAACTCTTAAATGTTTTCTGTTTGAATTTCGGGACAGCATTTTCTGCACATCTCTTCATATGAGTGAGGGTTTTTAAATGCTTGATGATGATTTATGAAGCCACCAAACCATTCAGCACAAACTTGTTAAAGCACCATTGCAATAACTAGTGTAATTAGCACATCTGAGGACAGTAAAAACTGCAAAATAAGGCTTCAGTCACTGAAGCAATAGATTGATTTTTCAGTGTGCATTCCAGCTCTTTTATCAATATCGTGCGTTATTGCTTTTGGACTATGTCATTCTCCAGTCTGCCCTTTGCTAGGTAAATGTCAATAGAAAGTATAATATCTGAGCTTATTAGTGCTTTTCATCAACTGTAAATAACATGCTACTGTTACTGGATACTTTTTGACAGTCAAAGGAGTACAGGCAAGATGAGGAAATTGAAAAGGTCAGTGATAGAGTGACACAGATTATATTAGGCAATTAATTTACCCCTTTCTGGGCTTTTTTTTCCCTCCTTTTGAAGGTATCTTCCTTTCATGTACTGCCTTCTTTCCTTCCTAGAGAAGGACAGGGAGATAGATATAAATTACATACATATCGATTTTTTTTTCCACAACTTGCTCTCAAACCTCTAAAACGTTTCTTAAAGTATTCTAACTCTGATTCACAAAAGGAAAATAAACAGTTTTTGCTTTGAATACTTGAGTAATGTCCCCTAGTGTCAGTATGTGGCTAAGTTTAACCAAACCTAAATAGGAACTGAGACACCTAAAATAAAATTCTGCAATACATGAAGCAACTAATTCAAGCATCCATCCATGTTAAAGTTCAAGATGGTGGGTTTTTTTTCTATCTTAAGACTAGAAATGCTATCAAAGTGAAAAGCTGGATTTGAGGTCTTTTGTAGAGTATAAATAATTTCATACTTTGTTTTGCTTAAATGCACCATTGCTAAAAACACAGATGAGGGTCCTCCACTGGTATAAATATCCTGTTTCTTTGATGCCTGTGGAGTGCTGAAGAATTACCCCAAGGTGAGGAATGTGTAGCTTGTTAGCCAGAATGCTGCTCCATCTCGATGTGAAGAAAGCTGATCCAAAATGGGGATAGTACATGCTGGGATTCTTCATCGAGTGAAATCTACAACTTAGGACAAACACAAGGTAAATGGAACAGTCTGTTAGAAGTCTTTAAATCAAACTGAAATAAATAAAAGCCTGTCTTCACAACACATAACTTTAAAATTAGTCTTCACTGTAGAGGATTCTTCCTACAAGGCCATGATTTTTTTGTTAGAACTTTCCAAAAGCATGAAGAGACGTTTTTATATACCATGAAGTAGGCTTTAAAATTGGTAATACTCTTGTATAAATTATTTGTAAGTCTATGAATTATAGAAGCATTTAATCTCTTTCCATAAAAAATAAAATAAATAAAGCAAAACCTAAAGGCTTAATGAATGAAGACCTAGATGATAAATCTTACTTAAGATAGGCCAGCAATACTCAAAACACACTATTTACTGACTGGCTGAGCCAAAGCACTATTCTCAAGAGAATGTTTTGCCCTTTTAGTAGAGTTAAATAAGTAGTGGAAATAATATTTAGAACAACCTTTTGCACAGCAGAGCAAGATGACTTTTGCTTGGTAACTGTTTAACTAAGCACAGCTGCTTCCGTCGCTTGGGAGCTGGGTTGCAGGAGGGTAGCACTAGCTCCTCTTTGAAGTAAGGCCAACAGGCCTCCTCAGGGACATCTGTGGGACTAAGCAAACCCTGAGAATGCTTTGGGCCAGCTTTAACTTTACCCTTATTATAAAGGACCTGTAATAGGAGTTATTTGGGTGTTCCCGGATTAGTTTCCATACTGATAATTAATTCACAAAGCTCAGGCAGGTGGTGTTGCTTGCAATAACCAGTTTTGCTCCATTTGTACCTTCGTCCCGTTTTTTGACATACAGTTTGACTCAAACTGCTCTGGTGTTCAGATCACCTTTCTGTTATTTATACACAGGGTAGCTCCACCAGTGTAATCCTGGCCCCACATGAGGTTCTCTGTGGCCGAGTTGTGACTGTGAAGCTGACGTTGCTGGTTGTTCTGCTGGGACCAAAGCTGCAAATCTTTCAGAGAGGACAGACACTGTAACAGGCTCTGTGGCTGAATGTTAGGCAGGAGACCAAAGGATGACGAAAGAGTGCAAGAGAAAAGCTGAAGGCAGTGCCCAGGTGGGTGTGACAGAGATAGAATGTAATCTAGCCTCTGGGTGGAGGACAGGTAGTTGATGGACTGTAATAGTTTAGTAACTTGCTCCAAGCTGATGAGGTAATCTTTTGTCTCTTATCTAAGGGCAATGAAGCTGGTGAAGGGTCTGTAGAAAAAGTCTTATAAGGAGTTGCTGAAGGAATTGGGATTCTTTAGTCTGAGAAGAGGAGGTTGAGGGGAGACCTCATTGCTCTCTACAACTACCTGAAAGGAGATTGTAGGGAGGTGAGTGTTGGTCTCTTCTCCCAAGTAACTAGTGATAGGACAAGAGGACAAGTTGCAGCAGAGGAGGTTTAGGTTGGCATTAGGAAACATATCTTTACTGAAAGAGTGGTCAGGCACTGGAACAGGCTGCCCAAGGAAGTGGTGGAGTCACCATCCCTGGAGGTGTTCAAAGAATGCGTAGATGCTGTACTTCAGGACATGGTTTAGTAGGCATGGTGGTGTTGGGTTGACAGTTGGACTTGATGATCTTGGAGGTCTTTTCCAACCTTAAAGATTCTATGATTCTATGATTTTTTTGAGAAAAAAAAAAAAACATGAGTGAGTTTTGACTATGAGAACGGAGTTTGGCTCTTGAACTGCAACTCTCCAGTGTTTGTGTGGGGTGCGTGTCTCATGAGTATGCTGTCTTCACGTGGGTTTGGTAGTAGCTGTGAGTGGAAGTGAGCTATTGCCAGCAAGATATCCAAGTGAAAGCATGCAGTTCTTTAAAGGAAGACTCTAGGTGTCCACTTGGAGAAGGTGTGCTGGTGACCCTGAATGGAGCTGATTTGTGAAGCCTGAATACACTCAAGAGAAAGGAACGGTTTCAGACATGCTTCTCAGGTCTATGCCTGAACAGTTATTCTTATTTCCTAGCTCTAGGCAGCTCAATATGTGGGTTTGATTGGACTGCTGTTGTGAGTCACTTATTTCTCCCTCTATAACAATTGCAGGCATCTAATTCTGTATTCTCAGCTAGGAGCTGGTTGTTAAATGCGAGATAGAGAAATGCTTAACTCACAAAGATCTCCGTCCCGTACTGGATGTGGCCAATGTGAAGAGCAGTCCTAGCCTTCAATCCCTGTGGGGCAGGCCAATAGTTCAGCCACGCAATTCATTTCACAGCCATGTAAAAATCACCCCTGTGGGGCTTATTGTAGACTAAAAGCAGATATTAACCTTAAACTAGCTTGGTCAAATTTGGCCATTTAAGCAGCAGTAGGTTTTTTATTGTATTTGGATTTTGTATCAATCACACATTTCTATGGTTGATTTAGTTATAAAAGCTTTTCCAAAAAAAAAAAAAAAAAGGTCAGATAATCATATATTGACTGCAATCTGTATGTTTACTGCAAATTTTGCAAACCTGAAGGATGAAGACATTTTAAATATTGTGACTAATTTATTTTACTGAAGAATCTTCTACATTTGTGGCATTTTTGTTGGGGATTCTACAGAGAAGTTTCCAAGGTTTAGCCCCGGTGTAGTATCAGTGAACTCTGGACCGGCACCATTGCACTCTCTGTGTCTGTGAGACTGAACCTTTGCTTTATTTATATTGCCTCTGATACTGGAGTGATGTTTTCCATTGTTAGTTTCCCCATACAGAGAGAAATGAACCTCCTAGCCTATTTGCATCCACTAGTAATAAAGCCTCATTTTAGTGAGAAAATTAATATTTGGACTTTACACTTTAGCCAGCAATGTATCATTTCTGCTTTTTATTCACTCTTGCTCTGACTGAAACAGCCTCAATCACAGCAGCCAGGATCCTCCCCTTCTGTTCAGCTTTTCCATAGAAGGCAAAATGAAATAGAAGTCTCTAAAGATAGGTCAGTACTATTTTGAGTCCTTTCTTTTTCATGGGATCATGCTGATAAACAACAGGAAAAAACCTCATTCCTACCTTTATCCTTTGTGATCAAAGCACTCTTTCAGAAATATCAACTATTTCTTCCTATGCTTTTCTTCAAATTCACATTCTTGCTCTTTCCTTTTTATTTATCCTTTTTAGCTTCTTTTATCACACAATAAAAAATGTTAGCTCTATGTTAGATTAGGGTTTTTTAAAAAAAAACAAGAGCGTTATTTAACAGTTCTACAAGGTTTTAAAGCTAATGGTCCAACTCACAGGTAGTAAAACAATGGTGATTCATATCTTTCTTTGTAAGCAACATCACCCGAAGGGCATTATGCAATTCTGGTTTTGATAGGGTTTTTCTTTTTTTCCTCAGGCATAATGACTCCAGAGAGACAGAACATACCAGTGATCAATTGGGCTGCTTTCCTTTCCATTCCAATTTTACACAACAAAGGGATCCGTTGATTTTATTTGTCATTTATTTATGCTTTAAGCAAGTCTGGTTTGGAAAATATTTGCTTGTCCAGTAGGCACTTCTGCTATTAGTGCCTCAGCATAAATGTGTTGTTTCCCCTGTCTGAGATTATGAGGCAAGGTCATCCATGGTGTTGCTGCGCTGAAATAAGCAACAATACTGAGAGCCTTTTCTAGTTAAAGCTAGTGAGAATTTTGTTGCTGGGAGCTGGCTATAATGGGATACAAATCAGGAGTTAGCATGTTGTTTGTTGACTTTGTGCCAAATCTAAAACACACTGTAATTCTGTACCAGTCCAAAAGTGCAGTCTCAAAAAGCCCCACTTACTTGTTGTGCCTGTTTTGTGTTTGCCTAAAGTGCTGAGACATTTTTCCGGGTGGATGCAGCTGGATCTCTCAGCACCCACAACCAACCACAGTATATCTAGATCTGTCTAATCAAGCTGGGGTGTGAGACCTGAGAAATCCATGTGCAGGTCCTCCATCCTGTAGATGCAATTGGGGTGAACTGAAGATCTCTGGGCAGGATTTCTCACCAAAATGAAGCTGTGGTTCCTTTGACCTTGGAGATATAGACAAAGAATAGGGTAGGGATGATCATTTTCTGTCTAATGGTGGTATGAGGTGAGAGGTCTGGAGAACAAGTCTTATGAGGAGTGACTGAAGGAACTGCAATTGTTTAGTCGAGAAGAGGAGGCTGAGGGGACACCTCATTGCTCTCTACAACTACCCAAAAGCAGGTTGTAGGGAGGCGGGTGTTCGTCTCATCTCCCAAATAACTTGTGATAGGACAAGTGGCAATGGCCTCAAGTTGTGGCAGGCGAGGTTTAGGTTGGATGTTAGGAAACACTTTTTTACTGAAAGAGTGATCAAGCATTGGATCAGGGTAGAGTCACCATCCCTGGAGATGTTCAAAGAATGTGTAGATGTGGCACTTCAGGACATGGTTTAGTAGGCATGGTGGTGTTGGGTTGACAGTTGGACTTGATCTTGGAGGTCTTTTCCAACCTTAAAGATTCTATGATTCTATTGTTAAATTATCTTTCCAGCAAATGCCAGGTTTATGGCCTTTTGTCTGAGCAGGAAATTTAAGCCTCTTTTCCAACTATTTCACATGAGTGCCCTAATCAGTGAGCTGGCAAACCTATAGAGAGGGCAGTTAAAGCATTATGCTTGAAAGGGAACCACCTGCCTCTGATATCTTCTCCCAGGACTGTAACATAAATAAGATGGTGTCTGAATAGCACAAATGCAATTCCTCTGCCCCTGTTTGAAAACAGGATGTGTGAACCTGGCTCAGTTACTCAAAAGAGAGTCAGTAGGTACTTGTTCTTGGGAAACTCTTCCAGGTTGGGTGTCCAAATGGACTGCAGCCTGCAAACCAGGAACAAGGCATCCTTGCCTCATGGGAGAGCATCTTTGAGACTCGTCTCTTGTAACACAGGACATGAGCCTCAGCAGTGGTTCCTGTTGGGTAGCTCATGGCATCTTCCTGCTGTGGGACTCATGAGGCCTCCTCTGAGTCCCATTTCCGTAGGACCACTGAGCACACTGGGAGTCTCAGAATGATTCTTAGTTCTCCACTGATGCTAGAAACAGGTGTCATAGTGACCAACAATGTGATAACAGGGCAGAAGGCTGCCTGTAGCTCCCTTGCCTAATAGAGCCACCTACTCACATGTAGCCGTAGAGCCCCCTTCCCCATGACAGCAGCCACATCCTGTCCTGCCAAATCCTAAAAGCCAAAACATCCTGACTGATTCTGGCCCTATGTCCTCTTGCCCAAAATATACATGGATTTGATAAGCCTTTTGTTTTGTTAAAATTCTACACATTAGTAGCACATATCTCATTACCACATATTGGTCACAATATCCCCTTTATAGCTTCAAATATCTCTGGCATAAGCAGCTTCTAATTGCCTTTATTCTCCATGGTGAATATGTGAAAGCATAGAATCATAGAATCATAGAATGGTTAGAGTTGGAAGGGACCTTCAAAGGTCATCTAGTCCAACCCCCCTGCAAGAAGCAGGGACCTCCCTGACTAGATCAGGTTGCTCAGAGCCCCATCCAGCCTGGCCTTGAAGCAGTGACACATACATTATTAGCATGCAGCTGGAGAAAAAGTTTGAAACCAATGTGCAGCTGATTTTTCCCCTTACTCCTTAGGAGGGTTCTTCTAGTTCACAGGAATCATAAGGTGTGTATTATGTATCTAAAAAGGGGATAATTATGAGTATTTTGCCAATTATTAAAAAATAAACAACAAACAACCTACTGTTCATTAGCTGAGACATAAAGATTTATGTTTCAAGAATGGTACAGTTCATTTAAGATCCTGCTGACCCAGATTTGTATTCCTGTACTGATTTGCTTCAAGTGAGTAATGCATGGTCTATTTATAGGATCATTATTAAATTGGCACTTGCATGGTTCAAATCCCTTTGCACTGGATTCACAAGGGAGACTCAGGCACTCTTGTCACTCAGTGGGTAGCAAGCTTGGGTTAATGTTCACAGGAGTGGTAGTCTGGAGTAGTTTTCCAAAAGGAGTAACTGATTTTGAGATGCCGATAGAGTTGCTGTAAAATGGAAGTTCATCTGACCTATTTTGGGCACTTGCTTTTGGGTGAGGTGAAATATACCCCTCAGTGCCTCTTTTCCACAATTCATTTTCCATGGCTGGCTTACTGAGGACTGTAAGTTGTTAACATCTGTAGTTAGTTTATATAAACCCCACCCCAGGGTCCGAATAGGAGCTGGGAAGATCATCACTAAGCATTGTGGTGTCTCCGATTTGTTGAAGTCAGCAGTAGACAGTTGTGCCAGGGCATGTTGCAGTGATCATTTCAGTATATGCAGTTTTCTGCCTTCTGTTAAGTAATGTAATTGCTACAGCAGTCAGCACTGCAAACATCAAGGCGATCCTTTTGAGATGGCTCTGAAGCCTACCTTCCTTGGAAATGATGGGAGCTAGCTGCTTAAATTGTCTCAAAAATTCAGCGAGTAGAACATATTTTTTAAAATCTAGCTAAAAGCCTTATTTTCAGACATGAGCTAAGCATCTTGAAAGTTCGCCAACTTTGACTTTGAAGGCAGAACCAAACAAAAATCAAAGAAAAAACTGACATACCTATATCTGTCAAATGAATTTCATGGGGCAGTAGCCATAAAAAACGGAAATAGGATGGAGCGTACTAGTCCTGGATTGGTTTTTCTTCCATTCTTCCTTCCATCCTACTTTTGTTTTTAAGCTGGAATGTTGTTTGAGGCAGGGGCTGCATTTCAGGTCCATGCAGTGTGGCACTTAGTGTCATGTGGCTCCAATCAAGTTTTCCCACTGAATCATCACTTACACAAGTAATAGTCATACATAAAATACCAGTATCAGAACAATATGTTTGCTATTCTAGATTTGCCTGTCACTTCAAATGCACTTTTACTTTTGTCATGCTACTCAATGGCATCTTTGGATTTACGTGCATTTTTGCTGCAGCTATTTAGCAAATTCAGTGCATTGAAAATTTTTTTATATGAAACAGTGCAAAAAGCACATTCAGAATGTGTCCCTTAGAAGAAAGTACTGTATAGGTCAATATCATTTTGGAACCTTTTTCAAGGGTGCATCCACACCCTTGAGGGAATTAATTAAAACAAATGTCCCCTATCTCTAACAGGACCCTAACTTTATCACAAATAGGGCCAGCCTTAAGTGTCTTGTGCTCCAGTGGAAAGTCGATTGTGCTGACTTATACAGTGGAGTAAACAAAAAGATTTTAGTTTTTATGGTATTGTTGTTATTATTCATGAAAGTGTTAGGGTTGTCACCTCAAAGTAAAAATGCTGCTAAAGCACACTAAGGCAGAAAGCTTGTTAACATAATGGACATACAGACTTAGAGGCAGCCACTTTTTTTCCAACATTAAATTCTTAGACCCTTTTATAAGGATGGCCAAAAGTAGTAATACTAATATTATTATTTCTAATAATAATTACTATAGCTACATTTTTCTATAATAAAATGAATTTCACCAGCATAGAAGAGTTTGCAGAAATATATACATTCAAGGACCTGTTTTTT
Organism: Tetrax tetrax; assembly: GCA_009806455.1. NCBI lineage: Eukaryota > Metazoa > Chordata > Aves > Otidiformes > Otididae > Tetrax > Tetrax tetrax. The sequence goes on from WHYT01017767.1 coordinate 1,078,882, forward strand.
GAGAGCTAGGAAATTTTGAATTGAAACAGCTAAGGAAACAAATGTCAGGATGGACAGAAAAGAAAACCTGATCTGCTACAATTCCACTGCTTCATTATTGGCAAATATGTATTTAGAGAGGTCAGGTATTTGTTCCAGCATTATTTTCTCTGACTGCCCAGGCTTCATTTAACATGCTTAGGCATAACTGTTTTGGGTGAGGACCTTCTTCCCTGAGCTGTGAAGTATTCCAAGGCCTGAGAGGGGTATATCTTTCATAGAATCATTAGGGTTGGAAGGGACCTTCAAAGGTCATCTCAACCACCCCCCACCCCCCCCTCCCCAAGAAGCAGGGACATCTTCAACTAGATTAGGTTGCCCAGAGGCCCATCCAACCTGACCTTGAATGTTTCCAGGGACGGGGCATCTACCGCCTCTCTGGGCAACCTGTTCCAGGGTTCCACCACCCTCTTTGTAAAAAAATTTTTCTTAATATCTAATCTAAATCTACCTCCCTCTATTTTAAAACCATTACCCCTTGTCCTGTTACAATAGGCCCTACTGAAGAGTTTTTCCTGTCTTTCCTGACCTAATTTAAAGGGAGCTGAATATCTAATACATTTTAGATTCAGCAGAAGTCCAAGGGGAAACAAGATGCAATTCTGCACAGGAAAAATGCAATAAATCATATACAAACATGTCCCAGTGCATTCTGAAACTTAAGTTACTGGAATTCTGGTGTGAAATGTCTTTGCATTGCTGGGAAGCCTGCTCTTCTGTCCAACAGCAGTGTCAGCAGAGAGTACAGAAACAAGCCCAGAGTCTTGTCTTTGCCCCTGAGTGCAGTAAAGTTGTTGCATGACAACACAGAGCAAGGGACCAAGTCAGTACTCCATGGGCATGGTTAGAAGAACCCTCAAAGGTCAGCTCTCTGGCCCACTCAGTTTGGAGGACCTGACATCCCTTCTCACACAGGATGTTGTTTCAGGAAATGATGGCAAAAGGCCGAAGTAAGGACTGCGTGAGGCTGTGGCCGTTCCAGCAAGGCCTGCAGGCTAAAGTCAGAGCTGCCTGGCAGAGGCCAGATGTGCGGCTGACATGAGCACCCAATTCAACCTTCACTGCTGGAGTAATGCCAGTGCTAGGCTTTCAGTTTGGGGATTTTTTTTTTCCTCTTGAAAAATTGCAGCCACAATAAAAATAGAAAGGAGTATTTGTGTGCCTTTGTGCATGTATGAGTGCATGAAACTACAAAGACTATTAGAAAGATTACATACAGAATAAGTAAGTGTTGCCCTTTTTAAAATTTCACACTTAATTTAAAGCTATAAATTTCCATTTAAAACATTTTGTTCACCATGTGAAACATAAACAATTTATACAATAATGAGTCCTCTGAAACCAAAACATTGTTTCTATGAGTAGACTGGCATGGTGATTGTGTGATCTATGTACACACAAAGTGGTTAACAAAATAAACATACTTGGTTATCAAAATATTATTCAGACTTATCTTCTGTAAAAGGCATTCCTATTTTTCTCTTGTTTTGTGTAATGACTTTATACCAAAATATTATTAGATACATCAAAAAACACCCACAGGTACACATTCTGCGAGTCAAAAGTATGTTAATTGCCTTGTGTTGTATTTACAAAAAGGAATGATTTTACATAGTTGATGCTAAAAAGATGTTCTCTAAAATGCATTTTTGTCACAAATGAAAAAAATGAGGACACGCATAACTGTAGCTGAATAATTACATTTGTGGCATAAACTTACAAAAGCGAGAAATATCACAGCTAGGACACACTTTTCACTGCAGAATTTCCTAACTTGTTGGTTTCTGTCTCATCCTTAACACTACCTAAATGCTGTTTCAGCCTGTGAATTGAATTTTCTTTTAATTTAAGCCGATCATATATTCATTTGTTGACACTCTATCTTCATCAATCAATGCATTATGCCAGGCAGCTTCATCTCCTCCTGAAAGATAACCTTGGATTATGTCATGGCTCAATTCTGTATTGCCCCTACAGAGATAATGAATTCGCACATGTAAGAGGATCATTTACCAATGGGGGTGGGATGCTGTTTCCAGCACATCATTTCCATCTGCCACAGGATGATTCCATTTGCAAGAATTGATCTCCTGGAGGAGGATTTCTTAGCTACGGTAAGCACTCTGTAGGCACAGTGCAGCAGAGTGTGTCGTCTGTCGGGAGAGGAAGAAGAGATCGCATTGCTGCTGCCACCCCTAGAAAGTGAAGGCTGTGGAGATGGGTTTGCATCTCTTCCCGCCGAGGCTGGAGAAAGAAGTGAGGGTGGGGTAAACAAGCCCTTCCTTCTCATAGCAAGGAGTTGCAGCTCATCAGGGCTGAGAGGAGGAACGCACCCACACATCAGGGTGGTGCGGTGCAAGCGCAGGCGTAGTTAAGCCACTTCTGAAAAAGTTCAGCCCCAAGCGTGACAAACTGTTAGATGCTGCAACAGGCACTGCTGTGAGATGACCTCTTTTAAACGGTTTTATGATTCAGCGTAATGGCTCTTAGAAAAGAATTGAGCCCATATTTAATTAGTGTGAAAAAAAAACCCTATGCGTTTCATCAGCTGCAAACAACAGTAATCACACATATCACAATGAAAAATCGTGCACTTCAAGCAACTTTACTCGTGTGAAGTGGAGTTTGGCAAGAAGGAGTGCAGATGGATGCCTAAGAAAGTACTCTGCGGGAGCTCTCAGGGTGGACCAGGAACAAACGCATACCAGTTTGATCCCTGCTAGCCTTAGATTGCTACAGGCATCAATAAAAAAGGTAAAGTAGATCTTGCATATTACATCAATTGTCATATGCCAGCAAGACCAAATTATTCACAAGGCAAAAGGAATCACAGCGATAGCTGAGCAACTGAAGGGCTGTGAGTATTTGCATCCACTGCCAAAATTTGCCAGAATTGTATCCTCTCCTGTTCCAGTGTTGTCTCCCCCTTAGTCATGAGAGGCAAAAGACATTGGTGAGTTTGCAAGAGCAGGACAGTCTCTCTTTGAGTAGCCTGGGAGCTATAGAGTGGAGTCACCTGACTTCCAGAGCGGCTGTGTATGTTTGTAGCTCAAAAGTCATGGATTAGGTACAGTTTCAAGGAACTCACTGAGTTCTGCCATTGCTATCTGTTCTCAGTGCTCTGGACGGAACAAAGACTCATTCAACATATTTGAAATAGTAAACTTTATTTACTGTAGAACTGAACCTCCACAGACCTCTAGTTGCCTCAGTGCAACCAGCATCATGCTGGCAGTTCCTCTGAGTCCTCTGCTCACGTGGGTTGTAACAGGAGATTCAGGTGACATCCAGGTCCTGGTGACATACATGTTCATGCCATGTGAGGAGGACAAGGCACTTCAGTTTAATGCAAATTATGAATTACAGGCAGACCTTTTCTTTAGTGCGTTTTAATGTTTGGTTTTTTTCAGAGAAACATGTATATTTTTTTCCCCAAGGTCCACCTGTCATATTTTGGTATATTGCATGTCACTATTCAGTGTGCATTGTGTCATAATGTTATCCTATCAGCTGTCATAAAGGATAAGCTAATATGACAACTTGCATCCTAATGCAGCTTGACAAGATGAAATTTGCAAAAAATAAACATGATTCCTGCCAATACCCACTGGTCATAATGACTTCAGGTGTACCTCCATTAATTAATCTCTAACTAATGATGGTTTCCTGATTAGCTGCCAGAAACAGGGCTCAGTATGGGTATTGTGTATCTATGTGACATATTTCAGGCTGGCATACAGACTTATAAAGATATTACCTGTATACCATGCAGTTCTTAACAGGTTATTCTGATTTTTTTTCCTAGTTCTTACAGGTAGGCAAAAATATGAATTCACTGGAACAGCTTTTTTTTCTGATTGAAACACATGAATCAATCTGAATTCTTTGAAACGACATTATTTTAAAAACTGTTCATAAATCTTGGAGATATAATTTATTTTTCTGAAGATTTGTATTTTATGAATGACAGTTTAAATTTACACCCAAGACCATTATAGTTTCCATGAAAAGAGAATGGATAACAAATTGAATAGATGGACTTCCATTAAGCATAAAATTACTCTACAAGAACCATTCTGAATCAATTAATCATAATGAAACAGGACTCTAATTTTCTGGCATTTTCAAAATCAAAAGTAGGTATTTGCATCATTTTTCATCATAAAAACTGTGATTACTTTTGTTTACACCTGATGGAATACATTATTTTAGTCACAGTAATTAAATACCGGCTCCACTTTTTTTTCTGGGAGCCATGAAATTGAATCCTAAGGTTGTCTAAAGAGGATTGTCTCACAGCAGTGCCCTTTACTCTCCTCCCTACACACTTTCCATAAGCATGTGCAAAAAGGATCAGAAAATCCAATTTATGTGACATAGCATGATACTGTGAGACATATCTCTAGTTTAAAATAAGATTTGGTTCCAGGTGCATTGCAGAGAAATAGCATCATCTCTTCTATTTATCGTACTTCATCTGTGACTGTTATAAATGGACTTTTTATTTGAATATATTATTTTGTTAATCTGTGTGTTTTGTATTTGTCCCCAAGTTGTTTGATTGAGCATTATCAAAACAATCTAAATTCTTGTCATCTGGATCTACCAGCTAACAGGACAGCAGATTATTCAAGGACAGGCAGGTAAATTTCCTGTGGAACGTTAGTCATGGGATTTGAGGGGGCTCCCTTGACACAGACAAAAGTATTTTATTAACGTTGGTTCACCCAGCAAGTAATGTTGATTATTAGAATAGGTAGAAAGATGGTTCGTGTTTATTGTCCCATGGAACAAAACATATCCAAAGTCCATTTTGAAGAAAATTTTCTTCATATTGTTTCAAATTCCAGTCAAATTAAAATTTTGAAATGTAATACAGAGAGAGGAAAGAGTTAAAGAAATAAAATGCTAAAGCTAGCAATTCATTTTTTTTAAAGTTCTAATTTTGACCAGCCTAACTAACTTATGGCATTTACTGTAATAAACAAAATGTAGTGAGCAACACAACCCACCCCCTCATTCCTGGCACACACATTGCCGAGATAGCTTAAGGAAACACAGAATGCAGCTCTGAATTCTCTGCTCAAAACATGATTCTAGTGCACTAAGTGTTTAAAGCCCTCCGAGTTTGGAGAATTCGGGCTGTGAAGCAGTTTTAGTGCAGATCATGCCTGGCTCGCT